>BPLQ01007828.1:0-41047 GCA_021605075.1 Caerostris darwini
AAAAACTTGCGAGTTTTGTTCCCTTTTCTCTTGTTTAATTCAAAAATATATATAAGAAACATTGCAATATACAATTTACACGACTAAAGGTTTGACAAGCCCAACTCGTTTCATTTAAGTGAAGCAGTTCGTAGTTAGCGGGCAATATGGTCGACATCTTAATATAGCAACAGAATATCACATTTGTGTTCAGACATCTTTATATTCATAAAGGATGTTAACGCCCAACTCGTAGCTCAGTGGCAACGTGCGCCGCCGGTGAGAATTAGGGCGTAGGTTCCATCCACTGGTTTCTTTGTTGTAGATGCTGTTTCAGAACACAAGGAGCTTCGATGGTTTTTGTGATGTTCAACATCTTGCCTTTGTTAGTCGGATTACGTGGTAGGAGTTTTCTGGGTTTTCTCCCAAACGATAAAAAATTTCGCGATAGTTCCTCCTCAAAGTCCAAAAAAGGGAAGCACTGCCCTCCTTCTTCAACAACACTCAGCCAAGTCAAATTTCTACCTACGCGTGCTCCCTCACAACAGAAGTTGGCCTTAATTGCCAAGTGAAATGGGAAAAAAAGGGCTCGACAAACTTTGTAAACATCTGGGGTATGTTAGCGAAATATTTCTTTTAAACGAAATTTGTTTTTACTCTAGTTGTATAAAAAATGTATACCAGGTGCTTCTTTATTTTGGTCGAACTGGAGAGGATCTATCAAATATTTTAAAAATTCCACAGATAATCGAAAACGAAATTAGTTTATATACAGTACAATACCATTTTTTAAAGATTTATTTATTGTTCGAGGGGAAAAGTGATATTGGTATTTGATTTTTATTTAACTGCATTGTATACCGTCTCTAAATCGCCAAGTAGTTGGATTCAGCTATAATGAAGAAATACATCTTTCTTCCTTTCTAACAATAACTTAATTTAATATTATGATTCCATGCATCTGTCATTATATTTTTAGTTCTCACTTATAGTCTTTTAAATTTTAATTCTCGCTTATAGTCTTTCGCTTATTTTATTTTACAATCGCTATGTTTCTATTTTTTAAATTATTTATTTTACAATTTCTCTAATACTATAAAAATAAAAAGTAATTCTTGTTTTTAAACGAAAATATCAATATTATTGATGGTGTTTCTTACCCCACTTGGTCAACAGCAGCATCTAGGACCACGTGCATGAACCCGCGTGTTCTCAAATAATATAAAAATCACCCCAGAAAAATTAAAATTCTTAAACCGGAGAGTCATGATAAAGGGTAAAAATGCAGCTTCTTTTTGTCCTCGACCTCAAAAGACATGGACAAAGGGAAAGTCTGACTTTACCCCACTTAGTTATATCCCCGGCGCACTGGGTACCCATTTTAGTCGCCTTTTACAGCCTTCATGGGCTACAGCTGACATATTCTAACCCGGACCCACACGGGTGAGGGTAAATGTAATTCAATGTGTGTTTTGCTTGGAATATTATGAAATTCGTAAAAATTTTAATGTTTACGATAACAGTAAAAAAATTTAGACTTATCTATTGCTATCAGAAAATGATAAGATGAAAATGATAGCCAACAGTGTTCAAAAATTGCTGATCTGATCGATCATTTAATTTTTTCTCTCTCTAATATTACTTCAAAATAACATTAAAATATTCTACACACTTTTCAATTATTTGCATGTCTACATTTTTTAATTATTAAGATTAAGGCTACAACCACAAACCAAAAACTCACAAAGATTCTATTTCAAGCATTTACAAAAATTAAAATAAATTCATTAAACATCCTTTCGTTGCATGCATGTTTTGCATAAAGTTCTATACATTTTATAAATAACAATACAATCTTCAAACTCCTAAATTTTTAGAAACAAGCATAAAAATATACTTCATAAGTAATCAACTTTTAACTAAAAAACCTTATGAAAGGTCACACAAAAGGCAAATACATCATTCTGGGCTCGCATGAAATCATCGTACTGTTGACTTCTAATTTCAAATGCTATGTCATCTTGATTGAAGATATTTCCACACACGAAACACTTGCTTTTTCACACTGCAAAAAGGAAGCAGAAAGATTGATTCGATTGTCCCGGGCAGGCTTAAGGGGAAAAAATGAATCGCCGGTAAAAGGTAACGTTGAGTGTTCTGTTCCGACACAGCCAGTTTAAATGTATTTCGTACCATTCCTTGATATTCAGAACAGTTACGGTTTCAGTAATTATTCTCAATTACCAAGAGAACGTGAATTACCTACAAATTAGGACGAAAGTGCGATAAAAATGTATATTTAATTGTGCATCTATTGTTAGCTAACCTTTTTGACAAATTTTCCAAAGAATGGGAAACCGGACACATGTGGTTTCAAAATGGTTGGAGTTAAAAAGGCGGATGCACTAACTCAGTTAAGTGTTTTATGTTTTTTCATCAGATGTCACTGAAGCAGAACATTTGTGTTTTACATTCTGTTTTACACATTGTTTCGGTTTTTTGAAGTTTTATTTTGCCTACTTGGCTTACAATTAGCATTCATTTTGTGGACTTAGAATCTAAATTGATTACATGCTTAGTTAATTCATTGCAAGTTATTCATATTCTTTTGTGTAGTAATGAGTCAATGTTTTAAAAACATTTTCTTGAACAAATAAATTAGTCACATATAAATTACTAATTGTTTTTTTTTCAAATTCATTATAAAGAATTCTTTTTTGCATAAATTGAATTGATCTTTAAACAAAGATTTTAATACGTATTATTAAAAAAATACTTAAATAAGAAGAGGTTTGTTAATTGACGTGGTAGAATTTTCTGACTTGTTAATCTGAGGATTGCATTTTTAAGTTCAAAAGAAATATCTAATAGAATAATCAATCTATGTTAAAAAATTTAATTAAATATTTCATTGACACTGTTGAAAATGAATATGCATAATTTTTTAATGCATAATGCATAATTTTTAATGCATAATGCATAATGTTTAATGCATAATGCATAATTTTTTATATGCATTATTACTCCAATTAATTGCGGAAATTCAAATTTCACATTACTTCAAATTTTAAAATATAATAATAGTATTAATATTTATAAATATAAACAATTACGATGTATAGAAACCACATTAAATATATAAAAATTTATTTAATGCATTTTTGAAAAAGTAAACTTTAATATTTAAAATAAATGTTTTTTCATAAAAAAGTTAAAAGGAATTAAATATATGCTTATGGTTTAGAATGTGAAAATTCTAGATAAAAACTATTTATTCACAAAATCTTATAAAACAATAGGATTAGAAGCTTTATATTTCTATGTAGTTTACAATGAATATATAAAATTGATAAGTTTAGAGATAACCATTTTAAATACATTACATGAAATATACAATACATATTATATTACATTACATTCCATGAAATATTTAAGAATCAACAGTAAAAAAAATATGTATAGCATGATTAGAAATTACAGAACTATTATTACAGATAACAGAACATGTAGAGTATGATTAGAAGATAACAGAACTATTATTATAGATAACAGAACATGAAGAGTATTATTAGAAGATAACAGAACTATTATTATAGATAACAGAACATGAAGAGTATTATACAACAGAAGTATTATAACAGAAATTATTAAGAAATTTATTTGATTAGAGCTCATATTTAAATTATTCACCTAACTGCATTATGTAATAAATATTTTTGCATTAATTTTCTTTGTGTACTACTGTTAGGTTTTTAAATGAAGATCTTTCATTCCATTTTCTAAAAATAATTGATACAGCTGTTCGAGAAAAAAAAAATGATAAAATATGATTAAAAAAAAATATTTCTAAAGAAATCGAATCCATCTTCTACTGAAAACACATAAAGCATATAAAGTAAATGAGTTCAATTGAAAAGCACAAAGAATTCAGCCAGGACATCGAAATTTTGCGGGGACAAAAATTCTTAAAAAAGTAAACCAATAAACACTTCGCTATATTTTCGCTCCAAGTTTATTTACGGAAAAATCAGTTTTGTGTAAGTTGGGTATTAAAAATATGGATTTTTCAGATTCGAAGATTGAATCCAAAAATGCGAAAAAGATTATTGTTGTTATACATAAACTATAATATCTATAGCCTTCATGTCCAGCTATTTTTCCAATCGAGTGAAATGCATTGAAAATATAACATTGATTTTTATAAAATAAACCAAATTATCTTTATCTTTGATCGACAAGTTACAGAGCATAAATAAATTCTTAAACTTATACATTTCTTTTAAATGAATTAAAATTTGTATATTTCTGTTGAATTGAAAAAATCATTCATTTTAAAATCGTAATTAAACTAATACTAGGTTTATTGTGCTGTAACTTCTGACTTGTGGCTCAGTGGCAACGGCGCCGCTGGTGAGCATTAGGGTGGAGGTTCAATCAACTGGCGGCTTTGTTGTAAATAATAATATAATGCTGTTTCTAAAAAAATGATGTTGAGCCTCTTGCCTCGTTAGTCGGTCTTGTGGAATTACAATATGACACAAAAATGCGCTATAGTTTACCTCTAAAAAGTCTTCCTTTCAAAGCAGAAATCAGATAACGGGTGTTCCATCAAAACCGAAGTTGTCCCTCCTTCCATGAATGCGACAGCAACAATATTATGCAATAAACATAGTAGTGTTACATGTATTAAAAATTATATGCATTTTTCAAATTAAAAAAATAAAATAATTATCACTTAGGATTTTTAAGGTAAATTAATATTTTTTGTTTAATTCTATGTTCGATATAAAAATTAAAAAAAATATCAAATAAAGCTCCATTATTATTCTACGTAAAAATTTATCTTTAAAGAAATTAAAAAAAAAAAAATTTTGTGTGTTTTTCGTGTTCAAATAAAATCTGATTCGCGGCTTTGAGTTATGTGCAAAAAAAAAAACAGGCAAGAAATGAAAATTAAGATCTACAGCTGTTCGAATGATTGTTATTCACATTTTCAGAAACCAAAGTATTTCTCTTAAGACACGCAAATTCGGTTCATTTAAAGTCTCCCCGGAAAGTTACGCCTTCATATTTTTTCCAATCGGTAGATAGTGCTTTTTATACATAACAGAAACACAAAGCACATGATGCTTTTATAACTTATTTGTTATTCCCTAATTCAGATTATTTGCAAATACAATTACCCTAAAAGTGTCAAAGCAAAATAAATGAACAACAAGCTTTCAATGGTTAATTTATTCTTATAAATAAATTGATCAGTGATTTTTAGGTATAAATTTCAAAAATGGTATTCCATCGTATATCTTTAATAAAATCCATTCTAGATAAAGTATGTACAGCAAGAAATGAACGATTAACAATTTTTTTTTCAAAACTTAAGAATATTTAAACAAGTTTTATCTTCCGTAATTTGATCTCTGAATCTCTGTTCCATGAATTTTAAGTTATATCATTTAAACTAAATACGTTTCTTCAAAGCAAGAATTCGCATCACAAATAAAATAAATAAACATTCTTGAAGAAAATGAAGGACAAATTATTTTCTTATCATCCGTAAAAGTAACCTTTTCAGAAGCTTGTCATAATCAAAAATTTTTATCGCAATTCGCTGAAAAGATTATTTTGTGCATTGAATTTCTGCGAAAGTTTTAAATGATAGTTATGTTTTACGTGAGAGTATTGATAAAATTATTTTTGATAAAAAAAGCTTTCCTCGAAAGAGTCACCGCAAAATGATTATAAATTCAAATAGCAATTTTAAAAATCATTCCTTTTTAAAATATAACAGTCCATATTAAACTTGACTATCGATAATAACTTCTATTTATGATTTGCTACATTTATAAAGGATTACTTTTTAGTAGAGTATGTTTTGTATATTTTTTAATGGGGAGTTTTTGATTGATTCTTAAGAATGAATTATTTTCTACTTTTCTAAACGTTTTGTTGTATGATTTATTATAAGGAATAATTTTATGATGAATTATTATAGAATGAATAAAAGTAGTGCTTAGCATTGAAAAAATGGCTTTATTACAATGAATAATTATTTATATATAGTGTACGTTTGTGGCGAATTTACTTCAAGGTAAAAATAGCATTACTTCGCCTTATTTAAAAATTATTTATCATAAACTATGAGCCGTTATCATTAGCTTTTTATGTAAGCTATTTTGAATTATTATTGTAATTTTTTAAAATTTAATTTCAATTATTCTAAATATAAGTATGCGAATTTTTAAAACAGTTTAAACAGTAATAGTATTTTAGATTAAAATGATTATAGAAAAAGTGTAAATCAAAAATAATAATACAGTAAATTAATTACTCAGAGGTAACAGAGTTTGTATATGATTACTGCAGTTTATTGCATCTCTAAATTGGAGAAGGGCAATTGTAAATTCGTCAAGAGAACCCGAACAGGAAGTTCCTTTGTCTAATATGTATCGGGGAAATTTCATCCATTGTGTCTGTTCCTTTCCGAAATGTTTAATCAACATGAACGCAATAAAGCTGATTCGTATAATTGTGGACAATATTGTGTTTGCTATAGATTTGCAGCTTCATTGCTGATATTTTCAAGGTTTTTTTTACTGTTTTTATCTACATATTTACCGTTTCAGTGTTTATATTGTGGTGATGAATACTTTTTTCTACTTATTTACCATTTCAGTGCTAGTATTCTTGTGTTGAATACTGTTTTATGTACATATCTGAAGTTTTAGTGGAGGTATTCTTGTGGTGAACACTGTTTTTCTACATATCTGAAGTTTTAGTGCAGGTATTCTCGTGGTGAACACTGTTATGTTGCTCACTGTTATGCATATATACCGTTTCAGTGCTTACACTACTGTATGTGCTGTATATATAAAAACGTATAGCCTAAATAATTATTTTACCAACCTGCGTAATTATCTCGCATCAAGAGTCAGAGCATCTGGAATAAGCATACGCTTTTTTTCATGCACTATTGCTGTATTAATTAAATTTCACGCAATTAAAAAGTATATTTAAGAGGGTAATTTTCGAAACTTTATTCAATTAAAAGGCTGTTTGATAAAATTGAAGTCCAGCTTATAAAAAAGTTTCGGTTAAATGAATATGCATATCTGACTTCAACACATTTCATATTAGAAAATTTCTTGAAAAAAAATAGGAAATACAAAATCGTGCTATATGATTGTAAACAGTTAATTATTGATATTATTATACTAATCAATTGTATATTTTATTAGAAAAATTAATATTTTAAAATGGGTTTTATTTAGCAAAAATAAATTTCTGCGTGAGTTTTGCTCTACTCCGTATTAAATTATAATGTATAAAGCTTAGAAATATTAAAAATCGTTTATACTAGTTTTTAAATTGTGTAAAATATTAACATATTTTAACCGTACATACATACACAATTCAATATTATATAGAAGATTTGATAAATTTGCCTCAAAATTTAATTTTATATCCTTTTCTGTTGGAATTCTTGAGCTACGTTGAAAATTATTTTTTTTTACGTGTACTTTTTGTAGTAATAGATTGCATTATACCTTGAATATGTAACTGATCCGTGTAATAATGACCAAATTATTCAACATTTTATTACTTTTTTTAGGATAATGTCCTCATGTTTGTTATAAACAACAAGAATTTTCATCAGAAATGTTTAAAATAAGCTTCTAAGATTTTATAAAACCGTAATTAAATGTTTTATCACATATTCTAGGCCAAAATTGCATATATGTCTCTCATTTTCTTTTATCACTATCTGAGGACTTTTTTCAAAATTCTCAACTTCTTTCTTCTTCTTCAAGATTACAAATTATACATTGCGACATAAACCTTTCCAGTAGAACTGCAACATAAAATTGGAAATGTAATATGAAATTATTGGAACTGATAACATTTCCAGTTTTCAGAAATTTAAATAATAAATTGTTTTTTATATGCATCGTATGAAGCTTTTTATCATTGAATCAAGAAAAAATAAATAAATAAACGAATGTATAACAGTATACCTATAATACAAAGTTATTTCGAATTATATGCATTTGACAGTTTACAAAAAAAAAATAAATATTGAAGAAATAAATAAAAAAACGCAAAGCAGAATAATGTCAAAATGCATCTGGGCCCTTTTTTTCTTTTATTCCATCTAGTTTTCAAATATTTATTTTGAGAAATATAAGATATATGTGTATATATGTAAGCCACTTTTGACTTCCCGCTTTTGCACCGTTTGTAGCGAAAAGTAAACTGCATTCCATCGTGTGTTTTGATTAGACCAGATATTAAAAACGGGCCCCAAATGCCGTTATTGCCCAGTTCTTTAGCAAACAAAATAAATAAGCACACGCGAAACATGGAGATAAATTGTTATTCCAAACTCCATATATTGCAGAAAAGGTATGATTCTACCTCGAATAGTGAGATTAACTTTTCAAAATTGCAAACTTCAAAAAAAAAAAAAAAAAAATCCAAGAGATCAAATAAATGTATTTGTTTGACGAAATAAATGTAATGTAAAATGTTTCGACAATTGAATATATTTGTTAATTTTTAGTTATTAAATAATAACTAAAAAAATTATAAATTAAAATGATTATAAATTTGTTAATTTTTAGTTAATATAATTAACTGATAAATATTATTATACAATTTTTAATTTAATTGTTTCAAAGATTTTTTTAAAGATCTTTGATAATTTAAGTTTTGCCTCTATAAAAAACAGTACTATCACGACAAACGTTAGTAAAAAGTTCTTTTTCATTGGGCATCACAAATTTATTCTCACATTTAATTAAGTTACTAAAAAAATTATTATATAAAATTTGAGAGTTTATTTAAATTCAATACTGAAATGAGTGTTACTAATTAAGTTTTCTTAACTGTAGTTGCTCGAAAAGTTGTGTTTACTTATTTTACAGATCAACTGATCATATTGAACTTTACAGATCAACAGAGTTTTCGTTTCGCTTCGATGCAATAAACCAGCAACATAAAAAATTTCGAAAATAAAACAACTAACTTTCATAAAATTATTTTATTTAAATAAATTTTTTATTTCGTTAAAAATTAATTTTTTTTCAGACTTAAGAAGTATAAAAATGCTATATTCAGAGATTTATCACTTGAAAATAATTTATTGAAAATAACATTAATAACATAAAACAAATATTGAAAATAACATAAAACAAATATTGAAAATAACATAAAACAAATATTGAAAATAACATAAAACAAATAATACATTCGTATAACAGCCGACCCCGTAATTTAGCTTTAGAAGGTGTTCTACAGCAATTCTACACATGGGGTGTTTGTGCGTATATTTTTTTTCGGTACAGACAGACATAATTTTGGCTTTGTTTTTGGGTTTGGAAAGTCTGTTTGTAGATTCGGAATGCAATACATTATCTACATGGCTGTTCTGGACCTCATATTTCTTTAACGGTTATTTCATATTTGACTTTAAATTAAAACTTGCCATATTTTTGTGTTTTTTATCCAATTTAATGAGGGAATCTGAAATCATGCATTTCACATGCCTTTCAGTAAAATTGATAAAACTCAGTATCAACCAAGCAATCATGGCAGCAGCAGTTATATAATTCAAGCAGTTATATTATTCAATAAAAAAAAATCGATAATTCGAGTTTTGAATTTTTGTGAGGATGCAAAGTTTACAGTTCACTTCCGAATAATAATCAGCACAAACGTTTCAAAAAATATTTAAGTACTGAAAGTAGGAAAAAAAAAATGTCAGAAATAAATAAAATTTCTTCTTCTCTGTTCAGTGAGAACATTTATTTATCTAAAAACGACAACATTGAGATGAATGTTTTGTTTATATTTATAGAAAAAATTTAATTTTAAAAAGAGTAGAAGTGTCCTGAAATGAAATAGGAAAAAATACTAGCATTTATTTTAGTAATTGTTGTAAATAATGAAAATACTTATTTTGTTTAAAAGGACAATATTGAGATGAATTTTTTGTTTTACTTTACAGAAAAACAAATGTAATATTAAAGACAGTAGAAGTGTCCTGTAATAAAATAGGAACAATTATATTATAAAATTAAAAATTATTATAACTAATTAGCAACTGATTTTAATTATTATTTTAGAAGTCGCATAATGATTATGAAATGAAGGTTAACTCTAAATTTTTTTTCTTCAAGCAATACTGATTTAGACCGAGTTCTTTAATTATCAAAATAAACTATTTAGTTGGACTCTACTTTTGTTTAATTCAATTGCACCATAATAATAGGGTTTAAAAAGCTTTTTGTATATTTGAAAAATTATATCCCTGAATTAAACAATTTGTTTCATCTTACAGTGCTATATGTGAAACTATGTTACAAAGGATGTAATAAAGCATGTTGACTTATGTATCAATGTCACATGACTGGTGTTGAACATCTCAGAAACGGATATTATATAGCAAGATTTTTTTTCTTTTCTGACTTTTCCTTTAGAGCAAATGCAACAACAAAAAAAATTTAGCATAGAGTTTAAGGAAAAGACGACATCGAATACGATTTAACTCTTGTCAAGGAACGAGAATTTTCTGCAAAACAACCCTCAGGCAAAACCCAGCTCCTGTCACGGGAGTCTGAAGCCAGCGCGTTCCATCATTGAACCTTTAAATTCTGCTTCCACGATTTTTTCAACTTTTCTCGGTGGCTGCACCGATTTGTAAAATCTTATGCCGAAGAAGGAAAAAAAGTTCTTACAAAGATGTAAATAAAAAAAAAGCGTATTGGAATGAAGCATAAAAAAAGGAAAAAGAAAAGAATAGAAAAAAGTAATGAAGACGAAAGTAAAATTCGAATAAGATGAAGTTATGAGCAATTTTGCAGCCTGCATGAGGAAAGAAAAAAGCCCAGAATCCGTGATCCAGTACCACAGAAGACGTGTCCGGCGTTTCTTATTCTGAGAATTATATTCAATTCTAAGAGAATAAAAGAACGCTCTGAGCTCTGACAGCATTTTAAAATGGCCTCGATCATTCGAGTTTTGAATTTTTGTGAGGATGTAAAGTTTACAATTCACTTCCGAATAATAATCAGCACAAACCTTCCAAAAAATATTTAAGTACTGAAAGTGGAAAAAAATGTAAGAAAAAACAAAATTTCTTCTTCTCTGTTCAGTGAGAACATTTATTTAGCTTAAAATGACAATATTGAGTTAAATTTTTTGTACATATTTTTAGAAAAAAATGTAATATAAACACAGTACAAGAGTCCTGTAATGAAATGGGAAAAATTATTATCATTAATTTTAATAATTGTTGTAAATAATGAGAATACTTATTTTGTTTAAAAGCACAATATTGAAGCGAACATTTTTCTTATATTTGTAGGAAAAAAATGTAAAATTAAAGTTAGTAGAAGAGTTCTGTAATGAAATAGGAAAAATTATTAGCATTATTTGTAATAATTGTTGTAAATAATTTTAATGTAAATAACGAGAATATTTATTTTCTTTAAAATGACAATATTGAGATGAATATTTTGTTTATATTTATAGAAGAAAATGTAATAAGAAAGACAGAAGAAGTGTCCTGTAACAGAATAGGAAAAAATATAAGCATTAATTTTAATAATTGTTATAAATAATTTTATAAATATAAAAGTGCTTGATCAAAATATTAGAAATCAGTATTTGCATAAGTATTTGAATGGTTTAGTGTAGAGTTAGGTTTTGGAATCCGGTAAGAAAAGCCGAAATAAAAATTTCCTTGTCTTTTCCAGGAATTTGGCTGATAAATCCGTTTGCCTGAAAACTCTTCCGTTTGACTAGCAGTGAACATTGATGTAATGTTTGGTGGTTCTAAATCGAAATTGATGACATTTGATAATTTTTTCAACCGCCCGACTAGTAAGCATTGGAGCGGAGGTTCAATCCACTGGCAACTTTGTTGTAGACACTGTTTCAAAAAACGAGGAGGCTTGATGCCGTTTGGGATGTTCAGCATTTTGCCTCGTGAGTCGGACTATCTGATCAGGATTTTCTCCCATACCATACGCACTACCCTCCTTCTTCAGCGTCATGGAGCCAATCAGACTTCTAGTTATGGGTGCTCCATCAGAACAGAAGCTGCCCCTCCCCTTTCCTTCCTTCAATGAGATCACGTAGGTTCTTTGACTTGGTCTAGATGTTGCTGTCTACCAATCTTTTAAGAGGGATAAGAATAAAATCATTAATCAGGCTGGTTCTAGTGAATATTCTTATTTAAACAATTTCATATTCTTCAATGAAAATTGATAATTATAGTTCAATCTTTATCTTAAAGATCTGAGAAATAAAAATTGACGGAGCTAATTTTAAAATCTAATAAATTACCATTCTCAATTATTATCGATTTATTTTCAGTTTTTTTTTAAATATTTAAATACTTTTTATCAGAATAAAATGTTTTAATTGATTTAAAAAAGTTGCTTTTCCTTAAATGCAAAATAAATTATACTTAATTTCATTTTTTGAATTATTTTTCTTTAATAGTCATCAAACAAATATGTTTATTTTGAATAAACGTACTACTGTGTCCAAAAAGTCAGACAATTTTTAATTTAAAATTCCTGGAACTTATGGAATTTCAATTTTTTTGAAACTGTCCCTGACATCTGTGTGAAATTTGACGTCAAAATACTCATTAGTGTTTAAGTTAGGCTTGGCTTTGTGAGACGCTAAAACTGATTCCGGCCATTTTTGAAATGTCTGAATTAATTGAAAAAAGAACTTGCATTTAGTTTTGTTTGCAAAAACGTATAGAATGTTACAGAGGGCATTCGGTGAGCATTTCTATATCAGAAAGAAATATTTAGAATTGGAATAAACAGTTTAAAGAAGGCAGAGAACGCGTTGAGACAAAGAGCCCTCTGGTCAACAATAAACCTCAACCGACAAAGCTCATTTCCAAAAAATTAAATATTTGGTGCTTGAAAACCGTCTATTTACAATTAGAGACCTTGCTGATGATGTTGGAATTTCAAAAGGTTCAGTCAATTCCATTTTGGGCCTCAAACGCGTCAAATCTCGATTGGTATCGAAAACACTGAATTGCCCAGCTCCCACTGCATTGATTCTTCGTGACTTTTTCGCCAAAAAAGAAACCCATATCTTTCCACAATCACCGTATTCACACCGTGCGACTTCTGGGTATTCCCTAAACTCAAAAGATACCGTTTTGAGTCGATTGAAGAGATTCAACGTGAGTCGCCATGCGTTTGAAAGACCATCCCTGCCGATGACGTTTTAGCATGCATTGAGGATTAGACAAAAAGTTGGCATAAGTGCATTGTGTGGGAGGGGATTAATTTTCCGACAATGAAATAAATTCGGAAGAATAAAATTAAACGTTTTTGAAAAACAAATAATTGGTCTTTGGGCACAGTAGTAAAATAGTTTTTTTTTTTAATTTTTATTTTTTTTTTTTTTTTAAATTTCCGTATGAAAAGTTTTGTAATGTTTGAAACGGGTTGAAGATGGTAAATATTAACGAAATGCATTTATTTTGCTTGCACACACACACACACACAGAATATAATTGTCTTTTTGCCAGACTTTTCCAAAAGAGTTAAAAAGTCTGTAGTTATCTTACATATTCTTAAAATAAATAAGTTTCAATTCGAACATAACTTTAATGGCAGATAGTGTGGTGTGCCCAATCGAGATCACAATCGACAATAAAATGAGAAAACTGCAAAATGGCAACTTATGCGCGTCAATACGAATTTCACTAAACATCCTTGGTGCTCTCGTCTGCAATGGTTATTAAAGTAGACAACCAACAGAGTTTAGAATATTTAGCCACCAATTTGGATGTTGCACCAGAAAAACATGCTGCCTTTCCCTTCTCATTAACGTTGGCTGTCGAAGCTTAATTTAAAAAGATTCATTAAGGTGGCCATTTCGATTTTCAGAGCTATTTATTGAATGCCGTGGAATGTGCATTTCCTTTTTTCAGTTTTTTATGGGTTTTAACGAGCATTAAAAAGGTATTGTAAATGGGATGGGGGATAATCACAATTAACTTTCATTCGGTGGTGAAGGTTGAACAGTTTAGCAAGGTGTTTATGGTATGTAATGAAGCGCGAAGATAGTTTATGTGCTCACCCGCTGTTCTAGTATTATTTAACCATGGAAAAAGTGTTTTAATATAGTGTTCTCACAATGCCTGATATGCATATTTACTATATTCTCTATCTTTTACCATGCATGATTGAGTTAATGAGAAAATAGAGATATAGAATTTTTGTTTATTTTTATCTGACTAGAAAAAATATCTAGCTTATGATGTGCAGAATAAATAGAAATATGAAAATTTTAATTTAGTGTTAAATACAAAAGCACAATGAAATTATTTTGGATTTGTTAGAAATTTTGAAAAAAGATTTATTTATCTAAAATCGTACAATAAAATGATTTCTGGTAATCTCAGAAAAGAATGTATATATAACAAAATTCTTTACTAAAGTGATGCTTAAAAAGTTTGCTTTAACTGCCTTTATTTTATGTTTTGTTTATATAGGATTTATATTCCATATTTACAAAATTCAAGAAAAAATTAAATACTTTGAAATCTGATACTTGACTCCTGAAACTTAAAATTTCCATAAATTTACTGCATTTCTTGTAATAGTAGATGAGCAGGTGGCGTTTTTAAAATTATTAAACTACTTACAATATAAATCAATAATTTTTTTTTGAATAAAGAAAAATAAATTTAGATTATCATTCAATGGTTTACAAGAAAACTTATATAAAAAATTACCAATTACTACAAACATTTCGAAAATATAATAATAATGAAATACATAATTTTCTTGCATGACGGAACTAAAGAAATATGTAGTTCCCAAGACATTCCGAACAAGATAACTCAGAAAATATTCAGTGCTTGCGCACCTATAAAAAAAAATCACATCAATTCTAATACAATGTTAATTGAACTTATAACTGCATTCGTAACAAAATTTCGCATATCCCTTTCCTATTCAAGCTGGAATACAAGCGAAACTTAAATGCGAAGACAAACGCAGTGACCTAAGCCGAGAACGCAATCAACAACAAAAGATGGAATTTACAAAATGGCGACTCGCACGTGCCAAGGCCGATTTTACTAAGCGTCATCCGCGCCATCGTCCTTAATGGTTATTAATGAAGACAACCGCCGGAGTTCTGAATATTTAGTTGCCACTTTGGATGCTGCATCGCAGAAGAATGTCGTCCTTCCTCTCCCATTAACGTTAGCCGCTGAACCTTAATCTAAGAAGAGGCATTAAGGTGGCCATTTCGATTTTTCGAGGTATTCATTGAATGTCGCGGAACGTGTCTTTTTCTGTTTTGCCATCCCTTTTTTTATGGTCTTCAATGCGCATTAAAAAGTATCATAAGGGGGATGTGGAATGATCACAATTAACTTTCATTCTTTCGCGAATGTTGAACAGGTTAACAAGACGCTTCTGGTATTTAAAGCGCGGAGGTGGTTTAGGCCTCTCGCTGTTTTAGTATTAATCAGCCATAAAAATGAGCTTTATTGTAGGGCCATTTTCTCACAGTGATTGGATGTAATTGTGTTAATGGAGATACGAAGAATATTT
This sequence comes from Caerostris darwini, assembly GCA_021605075.1. Taxonomy (NCBI): domain Eukaryota; kingdom Metazoa; phylum Arthropoda; class Arachnida; order Araneae; family Araneidae; genus Caerostris; species Caerostris darwini. Next base: position 15,585 of record BPLQ01007828.1, read on the forward strand.
TTGAATTAAGAGGTTGGAAGAATATTATTGAAGTCCTGATGTGATAAACAAGTATAAATATTGTAATTTTAATATATTTGATTATACTTTACACCTCCGTGTAGAAATACACCTGTGTGTATATGATATTGTGATTAAAAGTAATTTTAGGCTTACAAATATTTAATATAGTATATTATGATTTAATTTAAGACGAAAAAAGATAATCGTTCCTTTAATTGATTTATACTATGCCAGTTATGCATTAGAAAAAACCACTTTGATGAATGTTAACAATTATAGACAGTAGAAATTTAATAATTTTGAATATTGTTCTTAAGAAATAATCATGAAAATTCTTGAACCATTTATATCGAATTTTTTTCCATGTAAGTGTATGTGAAAAATTGTGTGTACATTGCGTGCACAATTTACTCTTAACTTAAAGATTAGTTTTACAATCAATTGGATTAAATTTTATCAATAACAGAACAGCTGACATACAACATTATTACAACAAAAATAAACAACTAAATACACATTATACAGATTAGTTCTTTACATTATTTATGCAATTTAATTACAATATGCATAACAATTTATTTAAATTCCATATATATATATATATATATATTAGAAAAAACTTCTCGCAGCATATTTGAATTAAAATGTAGAAAATTGGAAACCTTAAACGGAAGGGCATTATGGAAATTAATGATTGAACTACAGTAAATATCTTTCAATACCAAATAATAGTAATCTGCTCGTTATATTGCTAAATGATATTTAAACAATAATCGATCAACTGTCATATATTGTTTTGTCAGTTAATATGCATTAAATAACTATTGTTGTTGCTTATCCCCTTGATTTAGAATCCTAAACCAAGTCCAATAGATCATGCTGCATCAATAGATCGTAAACGGTCAGTTCAGCAGTTGCAGCAGCTCATTCACAGTTGCCTCACAGAGGCACCAATACAATCAATGAGATGAGAAGGAGACGCGATGGCCGAACAATGATAAAGGATATATGTCTTCTCGTCTCCATTGAAGGTCAAACTCTTAGTGTGGCCAGTCCTTAGTCTAGCTAAAGCCGTTTGAGCAGATCTAGGACATGAGCACTGCAAGGACATACCAGGATATTTAGCGGCAGGATATTTAGCATTGGTGGCGACCTCCAAGTGGTATTCGCTCTGGCTAAAGTCATGGAATGAACCTCTGGAGCTAACAGATTGGAAGAAGAAGCTTTGGGAAGTTCGCAACCTTCCCTAGCTTAAATAACTATTAGTAACAGTATACGATTTTTGTAAATTATGCATATGTCTATGAGCAATAAAATGCGGCCTAAGCTCGCTATATCTTTCATTTTCTAATGATGTAAGATATAAATAGTTTTTGAAAAATTTATTTTATATCAACTATGTCTTAGCAACATAGTAGAATAGTGGATAATATAATGTGAAGAAGACACTTATATACATTTCATTTATTTATTATTTTGCTAGCTTTATTTTTGGGATTCTATTTTATATTTTACTAACGATTCAAACTTCAATAAAGTTGAGTTTATGTTAAGAAACTTAATTTTAAAATGTTTATTTTAATTTTTTCCTGAAATTTTTTTTAAATGAAATGCTTTTTAAAGTTTGAAGCAGTCTAAAGAAAAAATACATAATGCCAATACTAACATTAATTAATTTGAAAGACTTCCTCTAATTCTATCTTCTTTATTTAAAATAATTATACAATATAATAATTTAAGATTCATTTTAGGTACAAATTAATCTGGTTTGAACATTAGACGTTGAAAGAACCTCCATTTAGTTCTAGTATAAAAATGACCATACCTGTTACGAATGATATATGTTTCAATTTTAACAATCATTTTAATAAATAATTATACAACAATTTTTAAGCCAATGCACTTTATTTTTTAATGCAGCTGGTAAATACATACAGACTTCTTTATGCCATAAGCAGAGGCCGCACCAACATTACTCACTTAGCACTACACATGGGCACGTGTAGCTTGCAGACTAAGCTACAAACGTGGAGTAACACTACCCCCGCAACGCTCTACGATCCTATTAGACTGGCACCTATGATTCAAAGGGGATTCCGAACCCCTACAAGCCTCCATGGAACCAAACACTTATATGGTAAACTCAAGATGGAAAATAATACTTTTTGTGGTTTTCCATGATAATTGTCGCTATTTGCGTGACCTAGGGGCAGTACAATAAGGAGACTCATTGAATCGTCACTGAGTCTCCTTATTTATAAAACCAGTGATTGCATGATAAGTTCCTGGTGTATTTCGTCTTATTCCTCTTGTTTACTTGCTGTACATGTTACATCCGAAACCTGCTGTACGTCAGGTAGAGGAATTTAAAAGAAAAATAAATTTTCAATTTAGGTTGATATCTATGTATTGATGATTTTTCTAACAATGGTTATTTTTTTTATTTTAGCCAAATTTGATTTTTATTTAAATTGAGTGCCCTTTTAGTTAAAATTAGTGACTTTCCGCTTAAATTTTTTAGATGAAACTAGTGAAATTCAAAAACACAATTGAATATTGCGAATAATAAACTTAAATTTCTTGGGCACTTAAAAACTGATTAATATTCCAAATGTATGATTTAATTGAAATGTTTTCATTTATTATTTTTGATGTAGCCTGAAAGCCAGTCCTATTTGCAAACAAAACGAAATAAACATCGGTACCTCGAGAGCTGGCATTTTCTATAACATGAACATATATTGAGTATTTTTGCTCCCTTTTTAATTCCTGGAGGGTAAGATGACGAGAAGAAAAAAACCGTACATATATGACAGAAGGAAAGACATATTCTAATACGATTTAACAAGGGGAAACGCGAATTTGCAGCAAAACAACCCTAGGCTAAAAACGTTGGGCCCGCCACTGCAATTTAAAAAAAAGAAGAAGAAAAAAAAGGAACACATTCCAACATTGAGCCACAAGTTCTGCTTTTCCGTCCCTCTGAAATTTCCCTTTTATGGAGGCACAGATTTGTAAAATCCCTTGTTAAAAAAAGAGAATGCCTTAGAAGACAAAAGCAAAATGGCGTATTGGAAAAGCGAATGAAGAAAAAGAAGGAAAAGTTAAAATCGAATGCGAGAAGTTATGAGCAATTTCGCTGCCTGCGGGGAGGGACGGGAAAAATAAAAATAAAAATGCATGATCCGGAACCAACGGAAAACGTGTCCGGAATTTTTATCCGGAAAATATATCCAGTTGAAACTCCAGGAAATAAAAAGCTTCGGCAGGATAACCTTCACAGACACCTTCCAACATTGTGGCTTAATTCTTTTATGCTTGTTTTTCTCCCTTTTATTTAAGAGATGTGAAACTCGGCGTTGTCCTTTTTATAAGTATAAGAAAAGACATAACTCGGTGGATTTTCGGATAATAGAAGATGAAGGAAATTCTGAGTAATGATCTCCGTAAGCCTCTCATTTACCGCCATAATTTATAATGAGAATATTTATTTGTTAAAGAAACATAGTGTTGTTGGGAATAATAAATATGTGACACATTATAATGGAAGGAACACGATATTTATAACTCAAGGGCATATGATGTCTATGGCAGAATTTTAAAACTAAAATAAAACAGAACTTAATACTCAACTCTTCATACACGTTAAAGATAGGTCTAAAGAATATTTAAAAAAATGTAGTGAAAATAATAATATAATAGTTTAACTAGGCTCAGAATAAATTCTTATTGCTTAGTATGGTATTTGCTCATTATAATTCTCCAACTTGTAGCATTGAAATGAAGCAATCCTCAGTTAGCAGGCAATATGGCCGACATCTTAATATAGCAACAGATAGTGAAATATCACATTTGTGGTCGGACGTCTTTATATTCATAAAGAATGTTAATGGCCGACTCGTGGCGACGTGCACCGCTGGTGAGCATTAGGGCTTGAGATACAATCCGCTGGCTTCTTTGTTGCAGACGCTGTTTCAGAACACAATGAGCCTCGATGGCGTTTGGGATGCTCAATATATCTTGCCTCGTGAGTCGGTCTACCTAGTAGAGTTTTTTAGGGTTTTCTCCCATAAGATAATTTCGGGGTAATTCTCCCTCTAAGTCCAAAAAGGAAGGCACTGCCCTCCTTCTTCAATGACACGGAGAGGAGTTAAATTTCTACCTACAGGTGCTCCACCGTAACAGAAGCTGTCCCCTTCCTTCCTTCCATGAGATCACACGGGTTCATGAACTTGGTCTAAAATGTTGCTATCAACACGACCAAATGAGATGGGGAAAAATAAGTGTTCGACTAACTTTTGCATTTGCGGTATGCTAGCAAAATAATTCTTTCAAATGAAAATTATTTTTAATCTAGTCATATAAAAAAATTGTATACAAGGTGCTTCTTTATTTTGGCCGAACTGGAGAGGATCTATCAAAAATTGTAAAAATTCCACAGATATTCGAAAACGAAATTAGTTTGTATATAGTAAAATATCATTTTTGGAGATTTACTTATTGTTTGAGAGGAAAATTGATAGTGGAATTTGATTTTTATTTACCTGCGTTGCATACGGTCTCTAAGTCGCCAAGCAGTTGGATTCAGTTGGAATGAAGAAGTATTTATTTCTTCGTTTCTAACAATAATTTAATTTAATATTACTTTTCCATGTCCCCTGTCATTCTATTTCGAATTCTATCTTCTAATGTTACGAATCGCTATGTTTCTATTTTTTTAAATGTTTTTATTTTACAGTTCTTCTAATACTTTAGCAATAAAGAGTAATCCTTATTTTACAATTTATTTCAATTTGGATAAATGTAATTCAACAGTTTTGATTTGAATCTTAAAAAATTCATAAAAATCTTAATGCTTACGATAATGATAAAAAAAATATAGATTTATCTAACACTCAGTTGGAAAATTATATAAAATAGGGTAAGTAATAAAGTAGCATGTAAGTAGGAAAACTAATAGTATAATAAGTAGGGAAAGTGTGAAAGTAGTATAAGAAGTAGGAACAGTGTAAAAGTAGTATAAGTAGGAAAACTATAATAAATTAGGGCAAATGTAATTCAACATCTTAATAAATTCTTAAAATTTTAAAGCTTATGATAATGGCACTAAAATATAGGTTTATCTAAACTTAGAGGCGGAAAATTATATAAATTAAAGTAAAATAATAAAGTAGCATGCAAGTAGAAAAATAATAGTATAATAAGCAGGAAAAATAATAGTATAATAAGTAGAAAAAGTAGTAATAAAATAAGTAGCGAAAATTTTAAAGCAGTATAACAAGCCAGAAAAGTGTAAAATAGTATAACAAGTAGGAAAAGTGTAATAAATTAGGGAAAATGTAATTCAACATTCAGTCATTGTTTTGCTTGGAATCTTAACAAATTCGTAAAAATTTTAAAGCTTACGATCATGGTAAAACCATATAGGTTTATCTAACACTTAATCGGAAAATTGTATAAATTAAGGTAAAGTAATAAAGTGTTAGCATGCAAGTAGGAAACGTAATATAATAAGTAGAATAATAAGTAGGAAAAATCAAGTAGGGAAACGGTAGTAAAATAGTATAACAAGTAGGAAAAGTGTATTAAATTAGAGTGAATGTAATTCAATATATGTTTTGCTTAGAATATTAACAAATTCGTAAAAACTTTAATACTTAAGATAATGGTAAAAATATAGGTTTATCTAATAAATAATAGGTTTATCACTCAAGTGGAACATTGTATAAAATGGCTATCAGAAAATGACCAGATAAAAATGATAGCCAACAGTACTCAAAAATTGCTGATCCGATTGATTATTTTATTTTTCTCTCTATAATAATACTTAAACATTAGAAAATAATTTATACATTTTTCAAATTTTACATGTATACATGATTTAACCATTGAGATTAATGCCCCAATCCCAAACCAAAAATTATATTTCAAGCATTTACAAGAAATAAAATAAATTCATTAAAACCTCTTTTGTTGCATGCAAATTTTGTAGTTAACAATACAATTTTCAATCTCTTGAATATTGACAAACGAGCATAAAAATATACTTCACAAGTAATCAACTTTTAACTAAAAAAACCTTATGAAAGGTCACACAAAGGCAAATACATCATTCCAGACCCACATGAAAGCATCGTACTGTTGACTTCTAATTTCAAATGCTATGTCATCTTGATTGAAGATACTTCCACACACGAAACATTTGCTTTTTCACACTGCAAAAAGGAAGCAGAAAGATTGATTCGATTGTCCTGGGAAGGCTTAAGGGGGAAAAAATGAATCTAAGGTAAAAGGTAACTTTGAGTGTTCTATTCCGACACAGTCAGTTTAAATGTATTTCGTACCATTCCTTGATATTCAGAACAGTTACGGTTTCAGTAATTATTCTCAATTACCGAGGGAACGTGGATTACCTACAAATTAGGAACGAAAGTGCGATAAAAATGTATATTTAATTGTGCATCTATTGTTAGCTAACCTTTTTGACAAATTTTCCAAAGAATGGGGAAACCGGACACATGTGGTTTCAAAATGGTTGGAGTTAAAATGGCAGACATACTAACTCAGTTAAGTGTTTTATGTTTTTTCGTTCAGATGTCACTGAAGCAGAACATTTGCGTTTTACATTCTGTTTTACACATTGTTTCAGTTTTTTTAAAGTTTTATTTTGCCTACTTGGCTTACAATTAGCATTCATTTTGTGGACTAAGAATCTAAATTGATTACATGCTTAGTTAATTCATTGTAAGTTATTTTTATTCTTTTGTGTAGTAGTTAGACACTATTTTAAAAACATTTTCTTGAACAAATAAATAGTCACATATAAATTACTGATTGTTTTTTTACAAATTCATTAAAGAATTCTTTTTTGCTTAAATTGAATTGATCTTTAAACAAAGATTTTAATATGTATTATTAAAAAAAATACTTAAATAAGAAGTGGTTGTTAATTACCGTGCTAGAATTTCCTGACTTGTGAATCTGATTATTGAATTTTTAAGTTCAAAAAAACATCTAATAGAATAATAAATCTATGTTAAAAAATTTAATTAAATATTTCATTGCCACTGTTGTAAATAAATTGTACATCTTATATTTATATGCATCATTTCTCTAAATAATTGCTGAAATTCCAAATTTAAAATATATTCTTAGTATTAATATTTAATATAATATAATATTTAATATTGTAACAATGCTTCCTCCTACGCACTGTAAGTGGGCCCCCTGTGGCGTTAGGGCGAAATGGTCAGTAGGCCTCGAGGCTCTCACCCGAGAGGAAGTATTGCACAACCTGCTCTCTCGCTTAAAAACGTTTAGCTTGTAATCTCTCATCCCAAGAGAAAATATATTTAACGCAACCCTATGTGTTTCTTGGCCTACAGATTCTCACCGGAGAGAATGTATATTACGCGCAACCGCCGCGTACCGGAGTATCCGGAGTACCAGGTTTTTGGCTGGTGTGTAATAATAAGTGTAATAATTCCACGAATCTATAATTATAAATCTTTAAATGTGTTAAATATTATATGTCTCTAATTGTATATGTGTGGTGTTTGTGTACATGTAATTAGAGTTGTGAGTTCTCAAACCTGTGCCTCAAGCACTTCAACCTCACCCAGTTTCAAAGCAGTTGCCCAACCTCCCACTATCATACAAAAATAAATATATGTTAAATATTTTAATGACACTGTTGAATATAAATTGTACGTATATTTATACGCATTATTTCTTCAAATAATTACTGAAATTCAAATTTCAATTTACTTCAAATTTTAAAATATAATATTTATAAATATAAACAATTACAATATATGTAATCCACATTAAATATATTAAGATTCAATAAAAATATTTTTGAAAAGCAACTTCAATATTTAAAAGAGATGATTTTTTTATAAAAGTTAAAATAAAAAAAATGTATGTTTAGTGTTTATAATTTGAAAATTCCAGATAAAAATTAATTAGTCTCAAAATCCCATAAAATAGTAGAAATAGAAAGCTTCATATTTGTTATATGTAGTGTACAATGAATATGGAAGATTGATAAGTTCTGAGATAAATATTTTGTACATATTTAAGAATCAACAAATAACATAACATGTAGAGTATGGTTAGAAAATAACAAAATTATTATTACAGATAACAGAACATGCACAGTATATTTAGAAGATAACAGGATTATTATTACAGATAACAGAACATGCAGAGTATGATTAGAAGATAACAGAACTATTATTACACATAACTGAACATGTAGAGTAGGACTACAAGATAACAGAACTCTTATTATAGATAACAGAATATGTACAGTATATTTAGAAGATAACATACCCATTATTACATATAACTGAACATGTACAGTATGTTTAGAAGATAACAGGACTATTATTACAGATAACAGAACATGTAGAGTATGATTTTAAATTATTAACTGGCACAGACAAATTATTTGATTAAAAATCATATTTATTAACATTCTTTTTCTTAACTGAAAAAGAATCTTCATTATTTAATATTGTTCATGTTTTTGCATCAATTCTTTTTGTGTACTAGTGTTAGGTTTTATATGATATCATTGAAACAGCAAGACTTTTAAAATCTTTAACGTTTCATTTTCTAAAACAATTGATAAAGCAAACATAATATGAGAAATAATAAATTCAAAGAAAAATATTTCTAAATGTTCAAAATCGAATCCATATCTACTGAAAACAATGAGCAATCATTAGTTTTGATAAATGCATGTAAAGTGAATGGAAATACCTCAATTGAAAAGCACAAAGCGGAAAAGAATTATGACGTAATTCAGCCGGGACATCGAGCTTTTTGCGGGGACAAAAATAAACGACAAAAAAGTAAACCAATAAACAGTTTGCTAAATGAGATTCCAAGTTTATTTATCGGAAAAATTAGTTTTCTGTAACTTGGGTATTATTTAGAAATATGGATTTTATTGGAGATAGCTGCACTGATATCGAAGATTGAATCTCAAAAAATACGAAAAAGATTATTGTTGCTATACATAAACTATAATATCTAAATAATGCCTGATATAATTACTTTCATGTTCAACTATTTATTGCTTTAATGCATAATTTAAATGAGTGAACAACATTGAAATGCAACATTGATTTTTATAAAATAAGCTGAAATATCTCTATCTTTGATAGACAAGTTATAGAGCGTGAATAAATTCTTACCCTTAAACTAGATTATGTAGATCTATATTTCTTTCAAATGAACTAAAATTTTTATATTTCTTTTGAAATGAATTGTTTTAATATCTTAATAATTTTAATACTATGTTTATATATACTAATAATAAACATAATAAAAAGAAATTTTTATATTTTTAAAAAAATGATGATTATGAATTTTTCGAATAAAAAAAATAATTATTCAAATTCAAAAATCAGTTTTTCGAAATAAATCTGAATTCTAATTATTAATAAAAATTTGAAGTTAGATTTGTGAATTAATATATTTTGTTGTTTAGTTTTAATTTCCTGTTAAATATGAAAATAAAAAAATAATCAAATAAAGTGGTATTAATATTCTGCTAATTATAAATTTATCTCTAAAGAAATTAAACGAATTTTTTTGTGTGTTTTTCGTGTTCATATGAAAACTAATTAGCTTCTTAAAGTTAAAATGCACCAAAAAAACTTGAAAGAAGACACACATTCGGCTCGCATTTCCGTAACGGCTTTCAAAAATGAAGACCTTGATGACAGTTGTGCCAATGATTGTAGGGGTCTCACATCGAGATTAAGAGCACCAGGAAGTCCTTTCCGGTTTATCTTCCATAAGACACGGAAATTTGGGTCAGTTATTACAGAAAGTCCCCAGGAAAAGAAATGCCTTCATATTTTATTCATTTGGCAGATAGTGAGTTTTAAAGGGAAAATAAAAGGAACGCAAAATACACGATGCTTTTATAACTTATTCGTTATTGTATAATTGAGGTTATTTGCAAATGCAGTAGATGTCGGTTTGTTTGTTTGCGCAGTTAGATCTGGATGCGGTCGGGCTGAAGAACACACCGGTTTATTTAAGCACGTATACACGACAGGCGTACAATAACTATTCATAACATACAACTCATTTAAAGACATCTAATTAGGGATTAATCGAAGGATTCCATTTCTAAGCTAAGAAGACAAAAGCGAAGCCAAGAAATTAAAGTTATTCAGGTACAAGCTGGATAGCGAAATATACTTCTTCTCAGGACGAGAGTTTGTAGGCCAATAAATGCACAGGATTGTGCTAAATATTAGTTCTCTAGGGATGGGAGAATATAAAGCAAACGTTTCTCAACACAAGAGAGAGAATTGCGCTTCTTTCAGCAGCAGCGCAGGTTGCGCTGTAGTACGCCCTCTCTAGTGAGAGTCTCGAAGCCTACTAACGATTTCTTCTGAACGCCGCAGGTTGTGCTTTTGCAGTACGTAGAAGGAAATATGGTTGCGTAGGTGGAATAGCGGTTACGCAAATACTTTAACCCAAAAAGTAATAGCAAAATAAATGAATAACAGGCTTTCAATTTATTTTTGTACATAAGATGATCAGTGGTTTTATATATTAAATTCGAAAATGGTATTCCATCGTATATTTTTAATAAAATCCATTCTAGCTAAAGTAAGCACAACACGAAATGAACGATTAACGAACTGTTTTCCAAAACTTAAGAATATTTTAACAAGTTTTCTCTTCCAAAATTTTAACTCCGAATCTCTGTTCCATGAATTTTAAGTTATATCATTTAAACTAAATATGTTTCTTCAAAGCAAGAATTCGCATTACAGATGAAATAAATAAACAATCTTGAAGAAAATGAATGAAAAATTATTTTCTTATCAACCGTAAAAGTGACCTTTTCAGAAACCTGTCATAATCACAAATTTGTATCGCAATTCGCTGAAAAGATTATTTTGTATATTGAATTTCTGCGAAAGTTTTAAATGATAGTTATCTTTTATGCGAGAGCATTGATAAAATTATTTTTGATAAAAAAAGGCATTCCTCGAAAGAGTAATCACAAAATTATTACAAATTCAAGCAGCAATTTTAAAAATCATTCCTTTTTTAAATTTTACAATCCGTAATAAACTTCCTGACTATTGATAATATCGTCTATTCATGATCTGGTGCATTTTTGATGGAATATACTTTGGTATATTTCTTAACGGGTGTTTTTATTGATTCTTAACAATGAATTTTTTCTATTTTTCTAAACGTTTTGTTGTATAATGTACAATAAGGAATGATTTTATGATAAATTATTATGGAATGAATGAAAATTATTGAAAAAATGGTTTTATTACAGGGTATAATTTTCCATTTATAGTGTATGTTTGTGGTGGATTTACTTCAACCTAAAATGTCAATAAAAGTTCCATATAATTACTTCGCCATATTTAAAAGCCATTTAACATAAACTATGAGCCGTAATCATTATCTTTCTATGTAAGCCCTTTGAATTGTTATTGTAAATTTTGAATTTAATTTTAACTATTCTAAATATAGTTATGCAAATTTTTAAAACAGTTTAAACATTAATAGTATTTTGGATTATAAAAAAATTGAAGTTCTGAATAATAAAACAATAAATTACTCAGAAATAAAAGAGTTTTGTAGCTGTGTAGTTTATTGGATCTCTAAACTAGATAAGGGCAATTGTAAATCACGCATTTGCAATAAGAGAAACTGAACAGGAAGTTTCTTTGCGTACGTCGGGGATGTGCACACTAATGCTGTATGTTTCAGAAACATTTCATCGATTGGTTCTGCTGTTTTCCAAAATGTGTAATCAATATGGATGTAATTAAACTGAATCGTGTGATTGTGGACAATACTGTGTTTGATATAGATTTGCCGCTTCAGTGCAGGCATTCTCGTGGTAAACACAAATTTTTCTACATATCTGCCATTTCAGTGCAGGTATTTAAATGGTGAACACTGTTTTTTCTACATAACTGCCGTTTTAGTGCCAATATTATGGTGACGAACACTGTTTTTTCTACACATATGAAGTTTCGATGCTGATATTCTCGTGGAGAACACTGTTTTTCCTACATATCTGCCATTTCAGTGCTGGTATTGTGGGGAACATTGCTTTTCTCATCTGCCATTTCAATGCTGGTATTGTGGTGAACATTGATTTTCTACATCTGCCTTTCAGTGTAGGTATTTTTGTGGGGAACTCTGTTTTTGAGAATCTGAAGTTTCAGTGTAGGTATTCTCGTGGAACACACTGTTTTTTCTACATATCTGCCATTTCAGTGCCGGTATTCTCATGGTGAACACTGTTTTTCCACATATCGTCTGTTTCAGTGAAAGTATTCGCATGGGGAACATTGTTTATATTACATATTTTCCGTTATTTATTAAATTATAACATATTATTATAATTTATTAAATTAATAAGTATATTATAGTTTATTAAATTATAATGTATACAGATTAAAAACATTAAAAATATCAGTGTAATAGTTTTTAAATTTCGGAAAATAATAACATATTTTCGACCATACGCACATGCATAATTTAGTGTTATATAGCAGATATTTACATCGAAATTTATTTTTACATCCTTTTTTTGTAGGAATTCTTGAACTACGAAAAAAGTTGCTTTACTTTACGTGTACTATCTTACAATCATAGAGTGCAATGTACCACAAACATGTAACTGATCCGTGCAATATTCAACAAAATATTGAACATTTCATTTCTTTTTCTATGCTGTTATAATAGCTATGCCTAAAATCACCTATGCTGTTATAAACAACAAGAATGTTGTTATGTACTAAAATGTTATTATAAACTACAAAATTTTTATGCAGATGTATGTAGAATGTTGTTATGTAGTTGTACAAAAATTTGTTATAAACAACAGGAATTTTCATCAGCAATGTTTGAAATGAGCATCTACCATTTTATAAAACAGTAATTAAATGTTTCATCACATATTCTTTCACTCAATTTTATCTCAATCTGAGGATTTTTTTTCAAAAGTTTCAACTTCTTCATGTACACTCATGTCCATAAATTAAGGATAATGAAGTTCTGGCAAAGAAAGAGACAGAAGCAAAACAAATTTGACTTATTTGTAAAGTTTATTTATTAAACAAAAGGTAAAGAGCAGAAAAGATGCTATATGTTTGACATAATTAATAAAAATTGCGATTTTTACTCCCTGGAGCAAATTTCAAAAAAGAACCTATTTACAACAAACAGTATAACATCGTTAGTATGACGGTTAATATGGAGTATGTCTCCCGGACTGCAATACAGGCATGTTGAGTATCAAATTATCAATCTGATCTTGGGGAATATTACACCATGCCCTCCGAAGTTCCGGTTGACAGGTGGGAGGGTGTTGACGGGCTGCAATTCGTCGGCCAAGCATATCCCACACATGCTCTATTGGATTCAAGTCCGGTGATTATGTTGGCTAATCCATACGGGTGATATCCTCCCATTTAAGGCATTCGTCTACAATGTTTGCACGGTGAGGAAGGGCGTTGTCATCCATAAACAAAAATTTAGCACCCATGGCGCCGCGAAACAAACGTGCATGTTGTTCCAGAATGACATCCCGATAGATGTGGCCTGTCATCGTTACACTCTGAACATGCAGGTCAGTTCTGGAAGCAAGAATAATTCCTCCCCAAAAGAGCCATCCTGCACCACCGTAACGGTGTCGTTCAATGGTGTTCTCTTGGTGGTAACGGGTACCTGGCGCTCTCCATATGAATGTCCGGCGAGAATCAGACTGCAAACTAAACCTGGACTCGTCGGAAAACATCACACAAGACCACTGTTGCGGTGTCCACAATGCATGCTCTCTACTCCAGGTTAATCGCAGGCGACAGTAAGTTGCGGTAAGTGGAACACATGACAGGCCTACGAGCATATACACTAATGTGCCATAAGCGTCTGTATACGGTCTGCCTTGCAACTGTCGTACCAGTAGCTGAAGAGAGCTGACAAGACAGGTCTGATGCTGTGCTCCGTCTGTTTTTTTTGGCAGTAACTGCTAAATACCGGTCCTCATTCGGCGTTGTAACTCGGGGGCGACCTGTGCTGTAACATCTACTCACATTACCTTCATATTGGTATCGTTGCCATCGTCTGGAGATTACACTCTGTTCGATTCCAAGTTCCTCGGATACTTCCAGCTGGGTACGTCCACATTACAGTCGTCCGATAATTCTACCACGTAAAAAATCATCCAAATGCTTCATTTGTGCCATAACTATGCGGTTATTGCACTGAAAGGCTTTTAAAGCGCTTGTGAACAATTTTACTTCTTTGCCACCATTTCTTATATACCCCCCTCTTACACTCTCATCATTGTGACGTACTATCCGCGCCATCTGGTGGTTTCCTGTAATTTGCATATTCTTCTTCAAGATGTGTGTGATAATTCTACAGGTGAAATTTTTATTTTGGAGTTCAATTTCTGTGTGATTCTGAATTATCCTTAATTTATGGACATGAGTGTAATTTTACATGAAGCTTATGATGCACTCAATCATTGAATTAAGAAAAATAAATAAATAAACAGATGTATAAGTTTAAAAAGTAATTTCGAATTATATGCATTTGACAGTTTACAAAAAAAATATTAAATATATATAAAAAACACAAAACAAAATAATGTCAAAATGCATCTGGGCCTTTTTTCTTTTATTCCATCTAGTTTTCAAATATTTATTTTAGGAAGATGAGAATATATATGTATAAACCACTCTTAACTTCCGCTTTTCCATCGTTTGTTGCGAAAAGTAAAATGGATCACATCGTGTGTTTTGATTAGACAAAATATTAAAAATGTTTCCTGAAATGCCGTTATTGCCCAGTTTTTTAGCAAACAAAATAAATACGCATGCGAAACATGGAGATAAATTGTTATTTCAGACTCCATATAGTCCCTCCATATTGCAGAAAAGACATGATTCTACCTCGAATATTGAGATTAACTTTTCAAACTTGCAAACTTCAAAGAAAAAAAATTCAAAGAGTTAAATAAATGTATTTGTTTGAAAAAATAAATACAGTGTAAAATGCTTCGATAACTCAATATATTTGTTAATTTATTTTTCAACGTCTAATTCTCGGTAAGCAATAATTAACAATAATGGATATTCATATTTCTAAATTTTGAAACATACTACTACTAATATATAAATATTCTCAACCATATTTGTAGCAATGGGGCCTGATAGCCGAGTGTCTTCAACGCGTTCTCTGTCTTCTTTGAACTGTTTATACCACTTGTAAACATTTCTTTCCGATATAGGAATGCTCACCGAATGCCTTTTGCAACATTTTATACGTTTTCGCAAATAAAAGTTAATGTTCTATTCTTTTCGTAATTCTTTGCTCAATTAATTCAGACATTTCAAAAACCGCCGGAAACAGTTTGAACGTGTCACAAAGCCAAGTGTAACTCAAATACTAATGAATATTTTGACGTCAAATTTCACACAGAAGTCAAGCACAGTGCCAGCGACCTAAAAAAAGAAAAAAAATTCAAATTCCAGAAGCCATTTAAATTGAAAATTGGTCTTACATTTCGGGCACAGTAGTAGGTATATGGACTATTACACTGTCGGATGTTGGACCGGATAACACCGGCTACTAACCGTCGGATAACATCGGCTTTGAGACAGCGTTACGTTGAAACATGTTACACTGTCTCAAAGCTAGTGTAATTTTAAGAGAGCACTCACGCAATGGCGGCTTTTAGAAAGTTCCAACTATTCTTTCCGTAATTTTAAAAGTAGGATTTTCCTTTAAACTAATGGAACAAATTTATAGAGACCATAATAGACAAGACTATATTGCCTAGGCCATATTTACAGATTTATGGAGGCTGTAGACAAGAAAAAAAATAGACAAAGAAAGATAACGTTGCTGCCGTTTAATCCACCTTATTTACGAGAATTTCGAGAGGGTTTAACGAAATCGAGTACCTTAAATTTGTTTCGAAAAAAAATAAGAGAATATGTCAAATTTTCGACTTTGGACATTGTGTTAAAATGAATTTTTACCAACATTTTTAATACATTGTTACAATGAACTATTAAAGAATTAAAAAAATTATAATTAATTTTTCTTGTAAATGAATTCGTAATTCTGAACAATGCATGTTGATAGTAAAAAAAAAAAACCCCTCCTAAAATACACTATTTCTCTCCTAATTACCGGTAACTAGGTTAGATATTGTAGACTAAATACAACGCTCAATATAAATATGGAATACTTTTGGCAAATTTTATTATACATACAAAATTATTCATTTAAAAAAAAATCTTTCTTTATTTTACAGCTTTTGGTATTTAATTCCTATTTCCTTACTATTTTTAAATCATATAACGCTAATTAACAGAACACAAGATTTTTTAGATAGGAACAGACCCAATTTATGACACGGCATGATAAGCGAAACCACAAAGGGTTCACTTTAAAAACCAGGCGGAATTTCCGGGCTGTTCAGTCACTTCAGAGAAAAAACAACACTTCTGGTCGACTAGTCGCAGAACTCTCTCCCTTCTTCAGCAAAAATATCCTTTTAAGACAATCCGTCAAGAGGGTAGAGGGGGAGCAGATATTTCCTCATTGGAGCAGATATTTCTAAGCTCCTGGTCTATTACCAATCACGATGGAATACCTCATGGTGTAGTCCATATTCCACCTGTAAATATTTTTATACACGATAACGAATATTTGCTAGCATATTTGAGTGATTGGTTGTTCTTAATAGTACAAAACATTAATTGCTTGTAATATAACTACTTACAATACTGCTTGACTGCTGTAAAATTTGAGTTAAGGGTTTATTATATATTTGTCAAATAACATATATGTACAATTGTACAATGCAATTATTAAAATTATGTACAGTTATTATTTTGTATTTTGTCTTACAATTATGTATAATGTACAATTATTAAAATTATGTACAATTATTATTTTGTTTTACAATTATGTACAAATTAAATACAATTATGTTTTTACTTACAATTACTGTAAATTTTAACACTTTAAAATCTCTTTTTCTTAATTTTTCTTTTTTCTTAAGTGACCAAGCAATGTCATTAGCATAACTACGACAGCAAAATGGAAGATGTTTCAGCGTTTAAATTCAGAAGATGAACTAAATCAAGTACAAAATCTAAAATAACCAATTATGTTCATATGGTGTTTTACACCAACAGAGATAAACAGGTTTAGAGAACTTATTCGGTATTATTAACATGCATGTTTCTTTTATGTGTGCTCATAAAAAGAAATTCAAACACGATAAATATTTTGATTATGGTGACAAAGAACCAAGTCCCATTCAACCAGTCTTGTGGCTTCAAACAGGCAGCGAGCACATAATTCCTGACTTCAGTACTAAAGTGTGCTGGTGCAGTATAATGCTCGAAGAAGATTTTCCTTCGAATAAAATAAGAAAAACTATATGTTGTGAAATAGCAGTGCGTTATTTATCGATTATGTTATTATGCGACAATATTTTTGATTTTAAATCTTTCTTTTATATCCTCTTGTAAACGCGGTATCCCCGAACACAAATTCTAGAAAACTTATTCTTTTTGGTACCCTTTACCACTCTACAATAGGACACAGATATTTTCTAAGAATGTTATTTATAAATATAAAAAAGTAATAATGCTCTTTAATATTTAACAGAAATTACTTTGTATTATGTTCTTGTTCAATAGTTGATGTCCTTGCAAATTTTTTATTCTGAACTACATCTATCTATTCTTACAAACCTAGACCGATACGAATTCTAACACTGCTGTTTAAAATTCGCGAACACAAATTGAGAAAAAGAAATATTTGACGTTGACAGCATTTTAAACTACGGTGAAAATAATTTCCGAACTGTGAGAAAAAAAATAATCTCAGTGCCAAAGACAGAAGTAAAAAAGAAAAGAAAAAAAAAACCGGTAATAACAGCAGTATAAAAATAGAGTCAAATAAAAAAAAAAAGAGGAGAGAGAGATAAAGAAAAAAAAAACAAAAAACTGGAAGCAAAGAAAGGAAAAAGAACAAGGATCAAAATTGGGAAAAAGATTTTATTCAGGGTGTCATTTATTTGTTGTTGGCAAGCTTGAAAAGAAGAGAGTTTTATTCCCTTAGACTATTTGAAATACAAGAGTTATTGCTATGACTACAGAAGCAAATGGAATGAGAGTTGACGCGAGCAATAGAAGTTAGACAGAGGATGTTATTGGACGTGCTAGCACATTGGACAGCGGGGAAAGTGCCCTTTTTTATTTATTGAAAGCAAGATGAAAAACAAAGAAGGATACAAAATGCTCGTATTCGGCGGAAAACAAAAATTCGATTTCCGCAGTTTTGCATTTTGTTCCTAATATAAGAGCTTTAAAAAATGTTTCCTCTTATTTTTATTTCCTTTATACGTAGAAAATATGGGGAAAACAAATTTTCCTAATGCTACATATATGTTCATTTGTGAATTTTCTAATTTATTTTACTAAATTGTTTTATTGTTACAGTTTCTGCAAATTAACATTTCAAAATTTACCAAAAATTTGTCTTGTGATTTTTAAAAAAATACTTTAACAGGCACTTTTTTATCTTTTAATTTGCCATTAATTTCTCGAACGTTAGAACAAATGTTTTAATTCAACTAAATTAATTTTAATTTAAATCACTCGAGCATTGATTAACAATGCTCGAGTAAAATACTTTCAACTAAATGTGTATAGGTAAGTTAAATTTTGTACGACATACCAAGGATTTTTAATGCATTATTTCTTACAAGAGATTGGCCAAGCACGCCGAAAAAGATAAAGTTAGTTAGTTAAAACATTGTGAAAACAGCGGCATTTCAAATTATATAATTCGGTACTCTAATAATATCCAACATATACTGAAATGTTCACCAATAAATTCTATTTCGTTCGAACATTCCACGTACGTTTTTCTGAAAGTGAACATTGACTGTATCATGACCTATGTCAATTTTAGTACACACAGGAAAAATCTTGAATTATAATTTAGGAAAGAAAAAATAAAACGCTCTGCTATTTTCCTTCAATACCATATCCCTATATACCATATCCTATTCTACTATCCATATATACCATAATCTATTCTACTCTCCCTATATATTCTATATTCTATATGCCCTATATACCATATTCTATTCTACCCTTCTTATATACCATATTCTATTCTACTCTCCCTATATACCATGTATCTATCATACACACACACAATATAACCGTCTTTATGTTTGACTTTTCCAAAAGAGTTAAAAACCAAGTAGTTCTCTTACATATTCATAATTTAAATAAATGAATTTCAACTCGAACAAAACTTTAATGGCAGATAGTACGGTGTCCTCAGTCAAGATCATAATCGACAATAAAATCAGAAAATAGCAAAATGGCGACTTGTACGCGTCAAAGCGAATTTCACTAAACGTCCTTGGTGGCCTCGTCTGCAATGGTTATTAATGTAGACAACCAACAGAGTTTAGAATATTTATTTGCCAATTTGGATGTTGCATCAGAAAAGCATGCTGCCTTTCCCTTCTCATTAACGTTGGCTGTCGAAGCTTAATTTAAAAAGAGGCATTAAGGTGGCTATTTCGATTTCCAGAGGTATTCGTTGAATGTCGTGGAATGTGCATTTTCTTTTTTTCATTTTTTATGGTCTTTAACGAGCATTAAAAAGGCATTGAAAGGGGATGGGGGATAATATAAATTAACTTTCATTCCGTAGTGATGGTTGAACAGGTTAGCAAGGTGTTTATGGTATGTAATGGAGCGCGAAGACAGTTTATGTGGTCTCTCGCTGTTTCAGTATTATTCAAACTTGGAAAAAATGCTTTATTATAGTGTTCTCACAATGCCTAGTATATGAATATTTGACTAAATTCTCTATCTTTTACCATGCATTATTGTGTTAATGAATAGTGATGAATAGAATTTTTGTTTACTGTTGTCTGGCTTACCTAGATTTTAATAAGGTTAAATAGAAATATGAAAACTGCAATTTAGTACTAAATACAAAAGCATACACAAATATTCTTGTTTTAATTTATTTTATTATACTTTCAACTTCTGAGCAGGAAAATATGTAGAAATTAAGGCGATTTTGAGATTAAAAGTAATTTTAGGCTTACGTGCATGCCCTAATATAAAAAAAAATCACACCAATTCTAATTCAATGTTAATTGAGCTTAGAACCTGTATTCATAAGAAAATTTCGCATATCCCTATACTTTTCAATCTGGAACTCAAGCGAAACTTAAATGTCAGACAAATGCAGTGACCTAAGCCGAGAACGCAATCAACAACAAAAGGCGGAATTTACAAAATGGCGACTCGCACGCGTCAAAGGCGATTTTACTAAGCGTCATCCGCGCCATCGTCCTTAATGGTTATTAATGAAGACAACCGCCGGAGTTCCGAATATTTAGTTGCCACTTTGGATGCTGCATCGCAGAAGAATGTCGTCTTTCCTCTCCCATTAACGTTAGCCGCTGAACCTTAATCTAAAAAGAGGCATTAAGGTGGCCATTTCGATTTTTCGAGGTATTCATTGAATGTCGCGGAACGTGTCTTTTTCTGTTCTGCCATCCCTTTTTTGTGGTCTTTAATGCGCATTAAAAAGTGTTATAACGGGGATGTGAAATGATCACAATTAACTTTCATTCTTTCGCAGGTTAACAAGACGCTTCTGGTATTTGAAGCTCCAAGGTGGTTTAGGCCTCTCGCTGTTTTATTATTAATCAGCCATAAAAAATTCCTTTAGATCAGGGCGTTTTTTTCAGAGTGATTGGTTACAATTGTACTAAAGAAGATACCAAGAATATTATTGAATTAAGAGATTGGAAGAATATTATTCAAGTTCTGATGTGATAAACATGTAGAAATATTTGTATTTTAATTTATGTTATTATGCTTTTAACTTCTAAGAAGGAAAAACATGCAGAAACTGAGATGATTTTGAGATTAAAAGTAATTTTAGGTTTAAAATTATTCAATATAGTATATTACAATTTAATTTAAAGCGGAAATATACTAATGGGTAATATTTTTCTTAATTGTGATGATGTCAAGCCGTTAAATTGACCTTTGAATTTAATTTCCTTTCATCGAAATCTATTTTGTAGTTATAAATATTGATACATTGAGGAGAAATTTATGTGAGAAAGTTATACATAATATTATAATATATTTATCGTAGTTAACAGATAGTCTTATAAACACTTAGCTAAATCGTAATGAGTGTGGAGGTGCCCAATGTCATGTGATGACATATCTATTTAACTATGTGATCACATATACATTTAACTGACCAATGATCTGGTGACGTTGCTAACCATGAAAGGTATCACAGTACAAAGATAATCAGGTGATAAAAAAAAAGTATGGAACATTGACTATCTTGCTGGAAATGACACCAAGATGATGGACTATGAAGGGTCAAACGTCGTATTTGTAATCTTAACATAGTACATCTCACATCATTATACCACCGATAAGGTTTGGGCGTCTGTAAAAAAGAGGTTATAGCTGTGACCTGCGGGCGTTGCACATACGCGCAATTAAAGATCATCTGTTCCTAAACTTATTCAAGATTAATCACTGAATCATTGTGTGTTGCTAATCTTCTCACAGCCATGATACCTACTATATTCTATTGATGTAATGAAAAACGCTTATTTAAAAGTTTGTAGGTTACAGTGAACCCAACACCACCTCCTCCAAGCACTGTAAGATGATTGAAGTTATCACTGTGATCCAAAAGATGAGCAAATTAATGTTAAAATTGATACTATATGCTTACAAAATGCTGTTGCAAAACCAGCCTATTTTGCCTGATATTCATATAGCTAGGCTTCCCAGACCCTTCCTTCCGCCTATGAATCTCCAACAGCAAGCATTGTTACCAAGTGTTTTGCATAAAAATGTTCATACAGTACAGGTGTTGGCTATTTTGTAAATTTTGAAGCAAGCTTCGGACTCATTGGAAATTGTCCAATTATCTATAACACCTTAGACAACATTGTAACGGCAGTTTCGGCTGTGTTTACAAAAAAAGAAACGAATATGACAAAAAAAGGTAATCGTCGCGATAACTGTTTTATATTATGCTAGTTATGTATTAGAAAAGATCACTTTGATCAGTTAACATATATAGACCATAGAAGTTTATTATAAAATGAAATATTAATATAATGTTATTAAGAAATATTAATGAATATAGTTATTAAGGAATATAGTTATTAATAAATATTGTTATTAAGAAATCATCATGAAAATTGTTGAAATTATTGAACGGTTTGTATCTAATTTTTGTTCCATGTATATGTGTGTGAAAATTTCGTTCACAATTACTCTTAATCTAAAATTTGGGTTTACTTTTGAATATCATAAAATATCAATTGGATTAAATTCTATCAACAACAGATGACAGTTAAATATTAAATTATACAGATAAAATCTTTAAATTATTTAAGCAATTAAATTATATTATGCCCAAAAAGTTAAATTTAATTCACACACACACATATATATATATATATATATATATATATGCATAACATAAAAAAAATTGCGCAGCATACCTTAATTAAAATGTAGAAAATTGAAAACCTTAAACGGAAGGCCATTATGGAAATGATTGATTGAACTACAGTAAATATCTTTCAATACCAAATAATAGTAATCTGTTCGTTGTACTGCTAAGTGATATTTAAATAATAATCAATCAACTGCCCTATATTTTTTGTCAGTTAATATGCATTAAATAACAATTAGTAACATTATTCGATTTTTGTAAATTATGCACATGCCTATGAGCAATAAAATGCTGTCTCAGCTCGTTATATCTTTCATGTTTTAGTGATGCAGCTTATAAATAGTTTTTGAAAAATTTATTTTATATCAAGTGTGTCTTAGAAATATAGTAGAATAGTGGATAATATAACGTGAAGAAGACTCGCCTTCTATTATTATTTTGCTTATTCGCTTTTCGGTATTTTATTTCTTATTTTATTAATTCAAACTTCAATAATTTAGTTTATGTTAAGAAACTTAATTTTAAGCTGCTGAATTTAATTTTTTCTTGAAAAAAAATTACAAATAAAAAGTTTTTAAAAGATTGAGGCAGGTTGAAGAGAAAAAATACTAAGGAAATATACTTATTTCGCTTGATCTTATATAAAGCACACACACACACACACATACTCATAAATGAATGAAATATATACATAAATTTGAAAGACTTCACTTGTTTCTTTGATGCCTGGTGGCTAATTGGCTACCATTAACGCCATTTGGTACAATAGGCTTAAGGTTCAAATGCTGGCAGTGATATGCATATTTGTTAGTGGTTCGGAATTCACATGAAACTGTAGGTCCAGGTCTAATTAGCTTAAAGTGTGCAAAAAAGGATAATAGTGCTGCAAACCGAACAAATCATATTTCTTTCTTCTTTATTTAAAATAATTTAAGATTTATTTTAGATATATATTCATCTAGTTTGAGTATTCAGTTGTTGAAAAAACCTCCATTTAATTCCAGTATATAAATGACCTTATCTACTGCATATGATATATATTACAATTTTAACAATTTATATTGCAATGTATTTATATTGTAAGATTAACTTAAAACAAATGGAAAAAAGAAGGAAAAACTTAAATGAAAAAAAGGAGCCCTTAATATTTCAAATAATTTCTTTTGTAAAAAGGAAATCAGTGAAATAGTTATGAAAAACATTATTTTATTCTGATATTAACATTTTTACAATTTATAGAGACTTTTATATATCAATGAATTCACGAATGCCATGAAAAATTCACCGACAAGTGTTGATGGAAAATATTACTTTTCGTGATTTTCCGAGGTAATTGCCTCTATTTGTGTGCTTACATATGATATCACAATCATCAATGAGTCTCCTCATTTATAAAATCAGTGATTGCAAGGCGTATTCCATCTTATTCCTCCTATATACTTGCTGCACATGTTACCTCTGACCCTGTTGTACGTCAGGTAGAGGAATTTAAAAGAACAAAAATTCAATTTAGGGGGATATTTATCTATTGACGATTTTTTAACAATGTTTATATTTTATTTTAGTTAAATTTGATTTTTATTTAAATTTAGTGCCCTTTTAGTTAAAATTAGTGCTTTTTACTAGTTTTTGAATTTTATAAATAATAAACCTAACATTCCTGAGCGCTTAGAAAGTGACTAATATTTTCAGCTGTATGATTTAATTGAAATGCTTGCAATTATTTTTAATGTAGCCTGAAAACCAGAGCGATTTGCATACAAAACGAAATAAACATCGATGCCTCGAGAGCTGGCATTTTATATGACATAAACATATATTGAGTATTTTTGCTGCCTTTTTAATTCCTGGAGGGTAAAACGACGGGGAGAAAAAAAAAGGTACATACATGACAGAAGGAAAGACAGATTCTAATACGATTTAACAAGGGGAAACGCGAATTTGCAGCAAAACAACCTTAGGCTAAAAAACGTTGGGCCTGCCACTGCAATTTAAAAAAAAAAAGAACACATTCCATCATTGAACCACAAATTCTGCTTTTCTGTCCCTCTGAAATTTCCCTTTTATGGAGGCACAGATTTGTAAAATCCCTTGTTATAAAAAGAGAATGCCTTAGAAGACAAAAACAAAATGGCGTATTGGAAAAGCGAATGAAGAAAAAGAAGGAAAAGTTAAAATCGAATGCGAGAAGTTATGAGCAATTTCGTTGCCTGCGGGAGGGATGGGAAAATAAAAATAAAAATGCATGATCCGGAACTAACGGAAAACGTGTCCGGAATTTTTATCCGGAAAATATATCCAGTTGAAACTCCAGGAAATAAAAAGCTTCTGCAGGAAAACCTTCATAGACGCCTTCCAACATTGTGGCTTAATTCTTTTATGCTTGTTTTTCTCTTTTATTTAAGAGATGTGAAACTTGGCGTTGTCCTTTTTATAAGTCTAAGAAAAGACATAACTTGGTGGATTTTCGGATAATAGAAGATGAAGGAAATTGTGAGTAATGATCTCCGTAAGCCTCTCATTTACCGCCATAATTTATAATGAGAATATTTATTTGTTAAAGAAACACAGTGTTGTTGGGAATAATAAATATTTGACACATTATAACGGAAGGAATATGCTGTTTATAAATCAAGGGAATATGATGCTTATGCCAGTATTTGAAAACTATAAAATAGGACTTAATACTCAACTCTTTATACACATTAAAGATGGTTTAAAGAATATTTAAAAGATAATGTAATGATAATTATAAAATAAGCTTAATTAGGCACTGATAAATTCTTATTGCTTAGTAGGGTATGTGGTCATTGTAATTGAATGCAACTGTTTGGCTAATTTACTTGGAGAGGATAAGATTTGCTTAGCAGTATTGTAAT
>BPLQ01007831.1:0-10296 GCA_021605075.1 Caerostris darwini
GTATTTCCCATATTCCGGAAGGCATTCACAAATCACTTCATCAAATTCATTTACCCGACATTTTCCATTTTCACAATCACATTCTGCAGAAAAATATTTTTTTTAAATTAATAATTTGATTATTTTTTTAGAAATACTTCAACATTACACACCATAATGCTGCTAACCATAAATATGTAATAAAAATTATTAAAAAATATGCGCATTATATTGGAATTCATTTTACTTTCTTAAGCTTTCGTTAGGAATGCATTCTATTCTGAGAGTATTGAAAAACACAGTAATTGATCAAATATAATAAAGCACGATATTATACCAGCTATTGATAATCTTGATTAAATATCATTTAACTTTAATGACTTGATTAAATTATGTGTTTGTTACTTTGTTAAATGAATTATATTTTTTGCTTATTTTATACATTTACCAAATTAGAAAATACTTATTTAGAATTGAATTATGAATTATTTTATGGAAATAATTCGTTTTCAGTTTGTCCTATATTAACAAAAAAACATGTTCCTCTTAATTAGACATATTATAAATGTTTTGCATTATAAATCGAGGCCTGGTGAATGCAAGGATGCATTTCAAAGCTAAAGGAGTTGGAGTTGAAAACGAAGATGACAAGTGAATTCAAACAAAACATTTACGAAAGGAAAGCCTTGTTTATGTCGGGGAGGAACACAGTAAATATCTAGACCAGAATGCTACTTCATTAGGCTCTATAGTAGAATGAAGACTTCAAAGATGCCACCCATTGATATGTTTAAAATTACGGTGGCTAGAATGAGTTAGGTGAAATTTTGAAGCCTTCTCTTTGAAGCACTTTAGGTAACGTTGAATCTACTACACGTTAAAAATGTGCTACATTAATATGCCAGCATACAAAAGCATAAAATGACAGAGAATTAAAAATTTAAAAATTAGCATTAGGGCAAAGCCAATTAATAATCTGCAGAATACATGTTGTCTACATGAAACGGAAAAACCTAACTTAAACGTTAACATCTGTCAATTGCTATAAACATTTATTTTTAAATTTTAATTATCCTAACTTTATGAGATTTTATTCTTGTTTAGACGCCTATAGAAATTTCTTACATCCAGTTTTTAATTTATTCCGTATTTTAATGAATATAATTTCTTGATAAAATAAATAATTAAAAAAAAAAAAGAAAAAGATAATAATGATGGAATGTTCCTGCTTATCCGTCATGTGAAATGTCACAGATTGGAATTATTTAATGGGCAAGTTATTCTTATTATTTCATAAATTATTTGCTCAATAGTTGTGGTTAAAGTCACTATATTTTATTTGCAGCCGAAGTAACATCTCTTAATATACGCTTTAAAAAAATCGTAAAGTGTTGCCACCACTGTTCCAGTTTAATGGCAATTGAATGAATATTGTTGGAAAACTGCAGAGATTTTGTACAAAGTTAAGCAAAGCAAAGTTAAGCTTTCAAGCAAAGTTTCTTCATTTATTAAAAACTTAAGCAAATAATTTGAAAGATAAAATGGAATCATCCCTAAAAAATTAGAGTATAAACACTACAGAAAAATAGTAAAAACAAATATATGCACTGAATCTAGCTAAGTGTTTTTAAGTCTGTTTTATGAAATGAGTTTTACACAATATATGATAAATTTTAACTAAAACATCCTGCAAGATACAGAGTTGGATACATTTGTGGTTATTATAAATGTATATTGTAATTCACAATTCCAATGTTAAGTTCCTATGTTCAGGAGATAAAAATAATTTCAAAACATTTTGATAATACTATCTAACTTCCCTGTGCTTTTATTAAGAACGATTTGTATTCAGTAAGAATTGTAATTTTTACGCAACTTTTTAATCAACACATAAAAGGATCATAAATACATTAAATGAATCACAGTAATAATCGAAATAAAAATAAAGGAATTCTTAGATTATATTGAAATAAATTTTTGTAACCAATACTGTTGGTACAAAAATAATGAATCCAATGAACTTATTTGTTTGGATCAATAATTATCAGTTTTTTTAAGTTAGAAATAAGTTTCCTTTACCGTGTTCACATCGTTCACCAACAAAGTTTTTTTGACATTCACAAACCACTGCGTCTGCTTGAATCTTACAGAAACCGCTATTTTGACATGGGTTTGGAATGCATGGATCTGAAATAAAGCGTTATTGTCATTTAAATTTATATATTACGTTATACAAACTTCTTTCTTGTTTAAATAACAAAATAAAGGCTTGGAAGATGATGCTCCTAAGTTCTTAAAAATACTTTTTGAATTCTCTTTTGCATTGAAATTTACAAAACAAGTAATATAAAAAAAATTTTTAAAGTCAATCCTATTTTTTTTTCACTATATTGCAGAAAGTCCTTTATAAATAATTTTAATTCATTTTTTTAAGTTTATCTGGCGCCATCTATTGGCAGATACTTGCAACTGAAATCTAAAAAAAACTAAAATTAATTAATTAAATTTAATTACTGAATTAATATTTGAAAAAATTGCATTAACATCCAGTGTCATCCACTACAAGTTTTAAAAAACTGTATTTGAACTTTAGTGGATGAATAAAAAGTATTTTATGAACGATTGAAAATTTGAACAAGATATATATACGGAGATTGTGAGCTAATAGAAGGAATTGAATAAAGTAAGCATTCAATGCAGCACACTCACTATATTTTCATACATACGATTTATAAAATAGGAAAATTCTCCATTTTCAAACCAAATATTGCATTTTAATACAATGGCAAGATTTTCTCTTGAAGTTAAAATAAATCTGGATAATTAAGTTTTTTGTGATTCTGAAGAGACATATGTATGATATGGTAAAGCAGTGAATATGAACGATATTCGTTGTGTAAAGTTCAGTTACATTGGAAACACATTATTTAAAATTTTCCAACATTAATTGCAAATATAATTGTTACGTTGTTTAGTTTAGAATTATTTTAAATGTAAAAACGCGGTTTGCTCTATCGGGCATGTGTTTATAAAAATTTAGACCATTTTTGTGTATATATTATAAATACTCATCTAATATTAAAATAGTAGTAAAAGTAAAATACAATTATAGAGACATCTAACGTATTTGAATATAAGAAAAACGTTTAATATGCTAAAAGAAATTTTAAATCTTTTTTCCAATTCAGATATTGCCTAGTGGATAGCATTCTCAGTTTGGTACAGTGTGAGTTTGGTTTGAAACTTGATTTTTGCAGCCTAGATAAAGCCTTCCTTGTCTGTGTCTAGAATGTGAACCTGAAAATATTCCATTAATCTTGTTGATCAGGAAAGAAAATGGTTTTCGTTTCAAAAATGGTTCGACTTAGTTACGCAGGATTGTCTGTTAGAAATTAGGGTGACACTGTATAGGTGTAATGTAGAACTCACCAACATAGCCTTGCGATACAATTGCCCTGACGAGCTGAAACTGGTACACAATAGCTATTACAGTTACTAATGATCGCAAGTGAAGAAAGAAATAAGTTAAGATTTTTTGCTAGAATAGGACTGAATATGAGGACTGCAAAGGAATTTTTATCTAAAAAGACTTTGTTATTAAAAGTCATCAAAATAGAGCAGAGCAAACTTAACAAAAGACCAAAATTGTAGGAATGTATCAAATAAAATAAAATTTAAAGAAAAAAATAAAGGGTATCTTTAAAAGTAATGGAATCATCAATTTTATCTTTTTTTCACTAACACTTTCAGGTGCAAATGCATGCAGCCATATACTGACTCCAGAATATGGCTGCATGCATTTGCACCAGAAAGTCTTTTTTCAACAGAACAATTGCCTTTATTTTTGCAAGGATTTTATGTACATGGAACCTGATTTGCTAAATTTATGTGCAGAATCGCGCAGTGGCTGATTATCTGCAGGAATGAAGGCTCTTCGAGCAAAACAGAGTTGAAATATTTCGGTAGTAATTGGTAGTTGACTTATCGTCATTTTTTCTCCGTTTCGAATGATATCCCCCACCCCCATTCATTCCAAAGCAGAATGCTCTCTGCAAAATGCGATGTTCCATTTCCACCTTTTACTGATGCGTATAATCAATCATATATTCTTTGGTACGTAATCAAAATGATGGCGTGTGACAGAACAGCACTATACTAGTTGACAACTCTATCATCAGTTAACTTCTACCTTATGTTGTTGTATTGTTGGAAGAAAATTGCTTAATTAGAGGTCGCTTGCTAAAATTGCTTAATTACTCGCCCTATCTGTCCTTAGCGCTTCTCCAGAGTTCAGCAAAAGCACTCTTCATTGAAAAAGCGCTTACAAAAAAATTCAAAAAATATATAATTATTAATTGAAATATTTCTTACCAAATTCACAATTCATACCACTAAACTGTGGTTTGCATTCACATTTCAATGACTAACCCTCAACTTTGCATATACCTGTATTCTGATAAGGACTTGAAGAACTGGGTTGCAAAAACTAGGGACTTGAAAGGATACTTTTTAAAAAAGAGGTTAAACTGTAAAACATTATAGCGACTGCAGCTTAGACTTCCATTAGTATCATTTCTTTTAGACGCAATGGCATCCATCTAATAGAACTATTTTATAGTTACTCCTTATATATTTCACGTAAACAATCTTAGGAATTTTTGCATTATAAATAATAATATAGTGAAGCAAACTTTATTAGTATTATATATTTTATATCATTAAGTAGAAATTTAAATTTGTAAGAGTTTGTATTCGGAAATTAATTCATGTTTATAACCGAAAAGTAAACAAACATATTCAAATAATTTGTCTTACCTTCCTCGCAGGTGTTTCCTGTGAATGGAGGCTTACAGTCGCATTTATATGATTGCCCATCCACTTTGCAGGTTCCTAAGTTTTTACACGGATTCGTTGAACACGGACCTGCAATAAATTTAAAAATTTTCTATTTATCACATTAAACAGAAAAAAAATAAATACGATAATGAAATTGTTCGTTGTACTTTTTTTGCAATTCTTGACGTCTGTAAAACAACTTATCTAGGATTATATACATCAATGGAAACATCTGAAACTCCAATATTTAAAGGTTTACTGGCATTTTCTTTACCTCGCTCCGTTTGAATAAACCTTCGTGTGCTCTATTTAGTAAATATTCTATTTGAACTTTTGCATTCTCTTTTGTAACCTGAGTCCAAATAACTAAATCATTCGCAAAAAGAAGACATTACATTCCCACAACCTTCAGAGCCAGAATCAAATCGTTTATATGTACTTTAAAACTGGCATACTTGACCGCATACCGGCCATACTTCCCGCTCTTGGAATAATAAAAATAGAAGTAACTAACGAATCGGACTTTACAATTTCACTGACCCATAAATTAAATAAACTATTTTAACATGCTGCCTTCCAATCCGATTTCTTTAAAACTTTGGATCGCTTACTCTCTTCAGGCGAAATCATAAGGTGATCTAAAGTATATATAGACTGCTGTCGTCATATTCTTTTTTTTTTTTGAGGAAACATTTAACCACTTGTCTCAAATGAGTCATTGATCAGCAGCAGACTTATTTGTGCTAAAACTAGCTTTTTCTTTACTAAGTAAATAGAAAATTTCTAGGAAATAATTGATATATTAAATAAACATATATATATTTCTTTTGATGATTTTCGAAAATTTATAGTATAACTTTTTGCTCGAGACATAAAATTAGTCTGGAGTTTTCATCAGCTAATTAATTTTTAGCGATCATTTATTTTCTGAGATAGCACATGGTAACTATTAAATCCACCACCATGTTATTAACATGGAAATCATAGCAATTCCTACCAATTCAATAGACTAATTAAGTTCCACTCATCAGAACAAAACTCATGGTCAGAACATTAAGGATTGATAAAAAAAAATCAAAATAATCAATTTTTGTCATACAGTACGAAATCGTAACTTAAGCGGTAAATCGCCAGATAGTAGGATTTACTATCTGATGAAATTGGCTAGTGAAATGATCATAGACTCTTATAACAAAAACATATATTTTAAAATTTTCAGGAACACACGTAGACGAGTGCTGACGAATTCCTAGATGAATACACTTCAAATTTTTTTCGATATTAAAAATGCCCTCATGTATAGAGGTGCATTAAACCATGATTAAGTCATATACGCAAAACACCTGCTTTGGTAAATTTAGGTGCATAATCGCTTTTTTAAACTTTTAACGCTTGCGAAACTTTTTTTTTTTTGGCTGGGGAAGGGGAGAGAATTGATCTGATACAAACTTTAAAAATTCCCCCGCATATCTGTTCACAAAATGCATTTTCACCTTCCCTCATGCGTATAATCCATCATATATTCTTTAGTACGTCATCAGTATGATGACGTGTGACAGAACAGCACTATACTAGTTCACTAGCGACATCTTTCATCAGTTCACTTCTACCTTATGTTGTTGTATTGTTGGAATAAAATTGCTTAATTAGAGGTCGCTTGCTAAACTTGCTTAATTACTCGCCCTATCTGTCCTTAGCCCTTTCTCCAGAGTTCTGCACTACCTTTCATATATATAATAGTATCAGAATTATGAAGCTAATGTAAAATAATTATTTATCAATGCAAATATTGTAACTGTCCAACTATTTTATTTTAAAAAAATTAAACACATCAAACATATTCAGTGTTGTTTCCTGTAGACAATGTGCAGAAAAATATGCAACAACATTCTCAATTGGAAACGCACTTACAAAAAATATAAATAAATATATAATTATTACTTGATATAGTTCTTACCTAATTCACAATCCATCCCCTTAAACGGTGGTTTGAATTCACATTTGAATGACTATCCATCAGCTTTGAAAATACCTGTATTCTGACGAGGATTTGAAGGACTAGGTCGTGAAAACTAGTGATTTGAAAGGATATATTTGGAAAAAGCAGCTATACTTTAAAACATTATAGCGACTGATTCATGGAGTTCCACCAGTATCAATTTTTTAGACGCAATGACTTCCGTTCGATAGAACTATTTTATAGTTTGTCCTTATATATTTCCCGGAAACAATCTTAGGGAATTTTGCATTCTGAATAACAATATAGTGAATCAGACTTTATTAGTATTATATATTTTATATCATTCAGTAGAAATTTGCAAGTATTCTACGAGAAAAGGATTGTAAGAGTTTGCATTCGTAAACTAATTCATGTTTATAACCGAAAAGTAAACAAACATATTCAAATAATTAGTCTTACCTTCCTCGCAGGAGTTTCCTTTGAATGGAGGCTTGCAGTCGCATTTATATGATTGCCCATCTACTTTGCAGGTTCCTAAGTTTTTACACGGATTCGATGAACACGGACCTGCAATAAATTTAAATGTTTTCAATTTATAACATTAAACAGAAAAAAATAAATATGATAATTAAATTATTCGTTGTACTTTTTTTGCAATTCTTGACGTCTCTACAACAACTTATCTACTATATTTATATATAGTAGTGGGAACTTCTGAAACGCAAATTTTTAAAGGTTACAAACGGAACAGCTGCAGACCGCCCCTTGCTGTAATCCCGCTCTAGGAATACAGAAAATAGAAGTACAACTCCCGAATCGTACTTTACAATTTTTCTGACCCAGAAATTAAATAAACTACTTTAACATGCTACCTTCCAATCCAATTTCTTTAAAATTTCGGATCGTTTCTCTCTACAGACGGAATCATAACATGATCTAAAATATATATAGACTGCTGTCGCCATACTCTTTTTTTTTTTTTTTTGAGGGAACATTTAATCACTTGTCTCAAATGAGTCATTGATCAGCAGCAAACTTATTTGTGCTAAAATAAGCTTTTTCGTTATTAAGTAAATCATAAATTTCAAGGAAATAATTGATATATTAAATAACAGTACTAGTTTTGTTTTGGTGATTTTGGAAAATTTATAGTATAACCTTTATCTGGAGTGGGGCCTGAATGGCCGAGTGGCTAGCGCTCTGGCTCTCGGTAAAACAGGTTTCGGGTTCGAGTCCAGGCGGTGCCATGGATGTTTGTAGTGGTTCGGAATCCACTTTAAAAGGCAGGTCCCGGTCGTAAAAGGATCATAGAGCGTTGCGGGTCATTGTTACTCCGTGTCCGTATCTTCAAGTTACACGCGCCCCCTCGGTAATGCAAAGTGTGTAACGTCTGTACAGCACTTGCCTTAAGGCATCCAAGACCAAGGTGTCTAAGGGTTTGCCAGCTGCATTGAAAAAAGAAAAACAAAATAAAACCTTTATCTGGAGTCATAAAATTAGTCTGGAGTTTTCATCAACCAATTAAGTTTTTGCTATCATTTCTTTTTCTGAGATAATACGTGATAATCTATCAAATCCACTACCCTGTTAATAGCATGGAATTCTTAAAAAATTCCTACCAATTACAGTAGAGTAATCGAATTCCGCTCATCAGAACAAAACTCATGGTCAGAACATTAAGGATTGATAAAAAAAATCAAAATAAGCAATTTTTGTCATACAGTACGAAATCGTAACTGAAGCGGTAAATCGCCAGATAGTAGGATTTACTATCTGATGAAATTGGCTAGTGAAATTATCATAGACTCTTATAACAAAAACATATATAGGGAAAAGTTTCAGGAACACACGTAGACGTGTGATGTGGGATTCCTAGATGAATACACTTCAATATTTTTTTGATATTAAAAATGCCCTCACGTATAGAGGTGCAGTAAACCTTGATTAAGTCATATACACAAAACACCTGCTTTGCTGAATGTAGGTGCCGAATCGCCAAGTGGCTGATAATCTGCTGGAATGAAGGCGCTTTGTGCAAAGACAGAGTTGCAATCTTTCGGCTAGTAATTGGTAGTTGACGTATCGTCATGGGTGCTCCATCCCGAAAGATATCCCCGCCCCCATTCATTCTAAAGCAGAATGCTCTCTGCAAGATGCGACGTCATCTATTTTCTGACACGATAGCCCTTTATACCTTTCCATTGACAAAGGATATCATTTCGGAAAGTGAGCGATGGAATCGTTCAAATATTTTATTATATAATGCGAAACATTTTTTAGGGGGGTGGAAGACGGGGAGAATTGATCTGATACAAACTTTAAAGCTTCAACCGCATATCCATTCACAAAATGCATTTTTACCTGTTCCTCATGCGTATAATCCATCATATATTTTTTTGTACGTAATCAGTATGATGACGTGTGACAGAACAGCATTATACTAGTTCAGTAGCGACATCTTTCATCAGTTCACTTCTACATTTGGTGTGTTGTTGTATTCTTGGCAGAAAATTGCCTTATTAGAGGGCGCTTGCTAAAATTGCTTAATTTGTCGCCCTAACTGTCCTTAACGCTTTCTCCAGAGTTCCGCACTACCTTTCATATACATAATAGTATCAGAATTATGACGCTAACGTAAAATAACCATTTATCAATGCAAGTATTGTAATTGTCGAACCTTTTTATTTTAAAAAAGGAAACACTTCAAGAATATTCAGAGTGGATTCCTATAGACAAAGTGCAGAAAAATCAGCAGAAGCATTCTGGATACGAAAAGGGCTTATAAAAAAATAAAAAATATATATAATTATTAATTGATATATTTCTTACCGAATTCCCAATTCTTACCACTAAACGGTGGTTTGCATTCACATTTCAATGACTATCCCTCAACTTTACATATACCTGTATTCTGATAAGGACTTGAAGAAATGTGTCGCGAAAACTAATGACTTGAAAGGATACTTTTTAAAAAGGCGGTTACACTTTAAAACATTATAGTGACTGCAGCTTGGACTTCCATTAGTATCATTTCTTTTAGACGCAATAGCATCCGTCTAATAGAACTATTTTATAGTTATTCCTTATATATTTCACGTAAACAATCTTAGGACTTTTTGCATTCTAAATAACAGTATAGTGAATCAGACTTTATTAGTATTATATATTTTATATCATTAAGTAGAAATTTAAAAGTATTCTACGAGCAAGGAATTGTAAGAGTTTGCATTCGTAAATTAATTCATGTTTATAACCGAAAAGTAAACAAGCATATTCAAATACTTTGTCTTACCTTCCTCGCAGGTGTTTCCTTTGAATGGAGGCTTGCAGTCGCATTTATATGATTGCCCATCCACTTTGCAGGTTCCTAAGTTTTTACACGGATTCGTTGAACACGGACCTGCAATAAACTTAAAAGTTAGAAAACTTTTAAGTCAACTTTACTTTAGTTTTAAAACTTTTAATCACATTAAAGAGAAAAAAATAAATACGATAATGAAATTATTCGTTGTTTTTTTTTT
>BPLQ01007834.1:0-32575 GCA_021605075.1 Caerostris darwini
TTTCAATCTTTTTATTTGTCCTTTATTCTTCCAGAACTTTTTTTACTGTTGTCCTTGTTGTTAATATTTCAAACGTATTACCTACAGTAATTATGAGTTTTTACCTATAATGTATGTGATAATATTTCTTAAACGAACGATCTTCAGTTTTTAAATTATTAAGTAGGCCTGAAACGTGACTCAGTGGTAACGTGCGCCAATGGTGAGAATTAGGGATGAGGTTCAATCAGCTGATGGCATTATTGTAGACACTGTTTCAAAAACAGGGTGACTGTATAGCATTTGGGATGTTCAGCATCTGGCCTCGTTAGTTACATTACCTGGTGGGAATTTTCCGGGTTTTTCCTCCACACGATACGCAAATGCAGGGTGGTTGCCACGCTCTTAAAATCTCTTCCGAAAAACACAGTTTTCCTTTTTTTCAGCTAAATACATGTTTCAAGCAGTTTCGGCGCCAAGTCAAACTTCTACCTACAGGTGCTCCAGCACAACAGAAGCTGCCCTCTTTCCTTCGATTAAATCAGTAGATTGCACATGGAATGTCCATCCTGCGCTGCCGGACACTAAGAATTAGTCACAAATTAGTAAGTAGACTGACAGAATCTCTGGCCTCCATTTTCAACAGAGTGGAGTATTGAATTTCAAAGCTATGGTATCGGATTAAAAATCGGACAAGGCGGCTCTATAAATTGGCACTATAAATCTAAACTTCCGTCCTGATTATGATGGCAAAATGTAACTGCAGTGCAGCACGTTTTTTAATGAACCCTAGGCAAAGCTCAATCTGTTAGATATTTGCAGTTTTAGTGACGAATAACATGTTAAAATGCCTAGCAATCAAAAATAAGAAACGTTTTTTTTCTCATTTAATATTAAATCTCACTGTATCCTTTCCTTTTGTATAAGATGCCATCAACTCATCATTTCTAAAGGTTATTCAATTCCATTTTATGTCTCCGAAATGCATGAAAGCATCTCTCCGATTACTAATAATTCTCCTTCAAAGACAACCCGAGGAAAGTCAAGTTAATGGGCCAGCCTTGGGCCATCTTGATACAGAGTGGGACATCATTTATGGCTTCTGCGTCAATTTGAGGAACAATGTCGTGACAGCGTTTCTCAGAGAGCCATGTGATATCCATTGCATGGAGACGAAACGGAAAGGGAAATAAAGCCCTACAAGAGAAAATCGTTTAACAGACATGGGTACGGTTACAAGAGAATTGAGCAGACGACCCGATACCCGTTTATACAATCGCATTGACAAATGATAAAAAGGGATAGTTAGGATATTTCGTGATGAATGGTTATTTCCCATTGTGACTTCAACTTGTCCATCGATTAAGTGTACCATAAAAGATGGACAAAAACATTTTTTGCAGATGGTGAAAGACGTTTGAATAAGGGGGAAATGATTTTATATGGGTATATTTGGGAAAATGGGTTTTATGGTGTTCCTCAGAAAATGCCTCACTATAGTTAAAATGGAAAATTAATTTTAATGTCGGAATTGTGTGTGGAATGAATTGAATATGATTTGATGTTTACTTATTTTTTACTGTATTATGTATTTTTATGTTTACATTTGGGTTGGCCAGCTGGAACTGATGAATAGTTCTGCGATATGTTAAATCATTTGAATGGCAAAAAACATAAAATATATAATGATAATTAAGGTACTATAACAATAAAAAAAAACAGAATTCAGAATGTTTAAGCAAAAATATGTATAAGTTTAAAAGTCCCCAAAGATTGATTTTGGGTAAAAATTTCGAGAAAATATTATTGTAAATATTTTTACCTTTCGGAGAAAAAAAATTCCGTTGTTTTCATCTCCTTCCACAGTGCAGTGTTGGTTTAAGAGTTTTTGTTTATTTCTTACTTAATTCAGCAAGTTTATTATAGATTAAAGAATTCCCCAAAGTCATTATAACTCAAAAATGTGCATAAATTCATAAATTTTATGCATGTAAACCTACTCACATTATTTCAATATAAATAAATACACTACAAATAGATCTACTTGACTTACAAGCCTTTTAATAAATTAAATCTCAGATGATGCAGCTGATAACAAGTGGGGTTGATGAATGGTTTAATTATATTTTAAAGATTAATGGCGGTAAATTATTGCAATTATTTTATTCGGGGAATTTAGCCGGATCCTTTTTATCTTCAGGTTAAATTTCCTCGAACGATTATTAATTCTGAGAAGAAAAGGAATCCGAAATTCTATGAAAAGGAATTTTTAATAATAATTATTAATCATCTTGTCTTCAAGAAAAGAGTATTTAAAAAAGGTTTGGATTTATTTTAATAATTACAAGCATTTTTTCGAAAAATTTAAAGTTATAGTGCATCATGTATGATAAGAAAATTGAGGGGACGAAATTAATTTATGGTAAAAGAGAAGTAAAATGCCTTGTTGAAAATTTGATGAAATTAATTGAAAAACTATTTTGTTGAATCCCCGTAATTATTTAAATATAATGAGATATAAGGTTATCAATATGTCATCATTGTTTTAAAAAAGCAATTTCTTAGTTACTTCAATGCACTTTGCAAGCGGATATGTACAATCTTGGAAACCAGTGCACGTTAGCAACTGTGCCTGATACAATTGTAAACATTACCTCAATTGTATATATAATAAAGTAATTGTATAATAACTGGTGTAATATTAGTTCAATTGTAAATATTACCTTAATTGTAAAATAAATCAATTTTATAATATCTGACATAATATTGCTTCAATGGCAAACATTACCCCAGTTGAATAAGATATTAATTGTATAGTATT
This sequence comes from Caerostris darwini, assembly GCA_021605075.1. NCBI lineage: Eukaryota > Metazoa > Arthropoda > Arachnida > Araneae > Araneidae > Caerostris > Caerostris darwini. The sequence goes on from BPLQ01007834.1 coordinate 2,801, forward strand.
TTACATAAACATTACCTCAATTGTATAATATATCAATTGTATAGAATCTCACATACGCATTTCGTCAATTTTACAATATATCAATTGTACAGTATTTCAAATAAATATTACCTCAATTGTATGAACATTGATGTTATTTGAAATATCATCTAAAACTTTTTTACATCATAAATATGAATAATTTTATTGTTTCGTTTAAATAATAAAACTATTTTAAGAAATTTATTTTAATAAGAAATTTGACAGTTTCACATGCAGAACGATTTCTGCAGAAAATATTATTCGAAGAACTTAAAATGCAATTTTTTTCAACGCATCAGATATATGGAATGTTTGGAATTTTATTTGATATTTTTGATTCGATTAAAATCCTTTAAAAACATTTTTCATTTATTATTGCTGTTAAAATTAAATGAAAAAGCTATAAGTACACAACAAGTAACATAAGAATATACAACAAGTAATATAAAAAAAAAATTTAAGTCAATTCCTACTTTTTTTCACTGTATTGCAGAAAGCCCTTTATAAATATACAGTTGAAATTTTCCTCTTATATCTGGCGCCATCTGTTGGTAGATACACCTATTTTCTGATATACGTTTATATTTATTATATATATAGAGAGAGAGCTTTTTAATATATTTATATATATATTGAAAAGCTGTTTTTGATTCTTTTAAATGCAACTCTTTATTACGACTTTCAGATTGTAATTCTTAAAATAAGAAAATAAACTTGAAATTTTTTTTAATTAATATGCGAATTTAAGTTCATCTTATATTTATGCCTTGATATTAATTATTTATTAGGTATTAGTATTTAGCTTTAAAATATATTTTTTTTTCATTTGTTATTCTGTGCTTGTTCACTTTAAATGTGCTCTCTTCACGGAAAGTATTCATTTTACAGTATTAGGATCTCATGAAAAATGCTATTGGTTTAAAAAGATCAGTTAAATCTTTTGTGGTTTAAAATATACGACCTCAATCTAGAGATTAATAATCTAACCATTTTCATCATTTTCTACAATTGCAATGATCTAATATTTAAATAAACGATTCAGAAATGAACTATATGAAAAGCCATCTGAAGTTTGCTAAAATCAATAAAGATTTCACCAAACCCTCATTAAACGTGCACGCTTACAAGTCTGGTAAGAATCAACCGCGATATTGAATTCCAACAATGGAAACGGCACTGAATTTTAATTTTTGAACAACTCCAGTCGATGTTCAAGTGTGCTTACGGAACAACCAGCGAGAGGAAATTCCGTTCTATAAACGCACTGAATTTAATTAAACAAATATATCTTGCTCTTTGTTGTTTCCTTAAAATCAACGGATCACAAGTAATCCGTTTCCTCAACTATGTTGAAAGTGGAGGGAATTTCGCAATAAACATTCGCTAGACTGCATTTTTAAAACTTTTCCTATTTGAAATGTCTCTTACGCAATGGGTGTAAAGGTCATCTTTTAAAGTATTTTTCAATTCCTTCTATTAGCTGATACTCTCCCTATATATATCTTGTTCAAATTTTCAATCGTTCATAAAATACTTTTTATTCATCCGCTCATGTTAAAATTCATTTTTTTGAACTTGTAGTGGATGACACTCGATGTTAATACAGTTTTTTCAAATATTAATTCAGTAATTAAATATAATTAATTAATTAAAAAAATTTTTGGATTTAAGTTGCATATATCTACCGATAGATGGCGCCAGATAAACCTTAAAAAATGATTGAAAGTTATTTATAAAGGACTTTCTGCAATATAGTGAAAAAAAAGTAGAAATTGACTTTAAAATTTTTTTTATCTATATTACTTGTTTTTAATCTAATCAATGCTTTGAGCGAGACAATCTCGCTGTTCTATGCTCATGTTGATCACCTGACCATTGTGGTGGACGATGTATGGGGGGGCATGGCAAGAGAGTATTTGGTAAGAGTTTGTTTATGCGGGTTTTTTTTCTTGTATAATGGGGTAGCTACAAATTTAATCACCATAATAACTTACAGCTTTTAATTGCTGATTTTTGTATATTTGATTTCTTGAGCATCTTGGAATGCAGAGAAATGAGTCATGTAGCATGAGATATTATTAGAAAGCACCTGATTGCCAGGACTTCGGCAATGTTTGGAATTGTCTGGAAGAGAAAATAATCCATAATTTGCAACAATGGGTATTCATTTTCATTTTTTTTTTCAAATTCTCTTCAGGCTATTGGAGTTGTTACAATATTTAATCAATTTCGTATTTTATAGTTGTAAATCATTCATTTTTGTTTATTTTGTTTAATGTTATAAAGTTCAGAAAGAGGATCCATGCACAGCTAAAATTATAGACAAACTCAAACATAACCACCAACACTTCTACTACTATTACACCACACCACACCCAACCACATTACTGTGCCTAATTCGTAAAGTTGCCTCTTTACAGTTTGAGAATGATGTGGGTGAAAAGGACTTTGTGACGCTCTACAGTCATATCAGACTGAGACATACGGTTTAAAGTGGATTCCGGACAATTACACACATCCGAACACTGTGGCACCTAGCACAATAGTGTTAGACATTCGGCCATTCAGTCCACCGTCACTTCAAGAACAGATATGCGAAAGAGATATTTTAGCTTCCAGCTCTCCACTCTAGATGTGGTGAATGGCTGGATTTTACTTTTAAGTCACGCCGTTTAGCCAAGTCTCCGGCGATAGGATTATCATTTTTCAGTTATTAATTGTATTATTTGGCGCAATTTTGTCGTCGCCAATTTGCATTTTATCAAGCAGTGGCTTACACTAAGAATACATCGGATGACAATTTCAATAAGATGATTGAAAATCCTTATGGGGTAATTTATAACAATTAAAATTTTAATACGAAAACTTTTAAAATTTGTTGTTGTTGTTTTAAATTCTAGCTTGCTACGTGCTTAAGTAATAGCTGACCAATTTAAAATCGAAATGAAAATATACGATAAAATTAATACTCATTTCAATGGGCAGAGAGGCTTTCGTATATACCGCCACAGACGCATCCCAGCCTATGATTGTGTTTCCAAACTGACAAATATCAACAAGAAATTTGGCAAGCGAAACAGAACCAGTAGTTTTCACACACCATTTAATTTTATTTAATTATCAAAAGGTAACGATAATTATTTCGGCAATTTAGTGTTTGGATAAAAAGATGTATAATTCGTAAAAAACAAATCAGATTTCATTTTGATATAATTTCCAAATTGTAACCTGTCAAAATTTATTGATATTATGTTATTATTTTTATTATTATTTGTAAACATCGGCCTTATGCTGGTAAAAGCGAAATATTATAAACAAAACTTTATTTATTATGGTTTTTATTTCATTAAAAGTATGCAATAAGATTTTTTTTTTTTTTTAATCTTTGGCCACTCGCCAAGTAAAACAATAAAAATCCAGCAGAAAAAAATGTGACACAAATTTTAAAAATGTAAGACACATATAGAAAAACTCTTGCTGGATAATTTATTATATCTAATGAATATCATGCTTAAAATAGTAATGTCAAATAAGACATTAATAATATATGTTTTATGCAGCGTGTCACTGTAAACATTAATATAAATGGATTTTCGTTGTCTAAAAAAACTTTTAATTTACATTTTAATTACTTTTAAAACGTATAACAAGAAAACATATAAAAGTAAATAAAATAAATACCATAATAGTAAAATGTCTTTCAGAGTAATAATTTAATAAAATAATAATTAATAATCATAAAAAATAAAATAAAAAGTTTATAAATATATTCATAAATTAAATAATCATAAAATAGAAAATAAAAAGTTTATAAATATATTCATAAATTAAATAATTATAAAATATAAAATAAAAAGTTTATAAATATATTCATAAATTAAATAATTATAAAATTATGAAATAATTAATAATTTTACAAAATGAAACACATAAATAATTACAAAAAATTTAATACGTTAGAAGAATTAATACTTTAAAAGAATTAATACTTTAAAAGAGTTAGTACTTTAGGAACATAATTTTCTGCTGGAACATAATTCAAAATTAAAGAGATTTTAAATAAAATTTTATCTTTTTTTCGCTTAAAAAACTGAAATAATTATTTTTTTTTTACATGATTATGAAAAGAATAATACCTTTTTTTATATATTAAAATGAAATAAAAAATTTCTTCAATTTAAAACAATAGATCAAATCACGATTAAAAAAAGCAGTAACATTTTGAATGGGTAAAGAAACATATTATATGATATTGCTTTCTAAATATAGGATAGACATCATGAACATTTTGAAAGACGTATATACAACACTTGTTAGAAAGGAAAATATCTATTTTCTGAAAGGAGAAAATTACGTTTGAAGCCCGGCCATCAATTTATGTGTCTCCTTTAGTAAGCTCTTCCTTAATTTCCATCGTTACCCACGAAGACTACAACACAAATATTCTTTTCAAGAACGGTTCGCTCTAGTGAACGAGTTCGAATTCTTGGGCATTATCTCTTCTCATAAGTTCAGGAAGTAATGGTTCGCATTGGGGGAAGATCTCGAAAATAAAGCCCCAGGTACTATGTTTTATTACCATTAATAACCACGCTTTCCTTTGGGAGAACAACGTCGTTATTGAATGAACCCAAAGAATGCGAAAACTAACAGTTATGGCATTATTATCCATGCCCACAATGCCCATGCCCCATGCTTTTAATTTGTGTTTTGTTAGTCAAGAGTGTTATCACTAACAAAATCGGCATCGTAAAATAAGCATGCTTGTAATTTGTGGGTTTACAAGGAAATGGGTCTTCTCAAAAGCTTATATTCCAAGGCGAAATATGTGTGTAGGTGTATTTAGTAATTTTCAATAATATATTTTGCCTGGTCAGTCCTTCGTTTTTATTTGTAGTTAACGTGTTGTCATGAAATCCATCCATCAATAAAGCTTTCTGTATTGTGCTTGTTGATGAAATTCAGTTTTCAAGTAATCTCAGTTTAAATATTATTGATTTATTATGTCTCAATAAAAAATCTTCATATAATCACATAAAAACTTTGCCATGTATACGTAAATAAAGAAATATTTTTCAGCAAATACATAAGCAGAACGTACATTTGATAAATTTTTTGTTGCAAGCATTAAATAGAGACCTGAAAAAAGGAAAACTCTGCCAAATCATTCATTTCTGCATAAAAATAGTGTTTCCTTTATGTCTGTGAAATACTTTGGCATTTTATAATTAAGTAAATAATGATATTATGTTTTTCAATAGATTTTGGAGTTGCTTTCGATAAAAATTAATAAAAAACAATAATTGTGTCTTTGTCGATGTTAAGAGAACATTACCGATTATACCAAACAAACACTTCAGAAGAAAATTATTTTTTTTTTGTATTCTGTATTTATTTATTTTATTTATTATTTATAAATCGTTTTAATATCTAAAACACTTTTTGTATTTCATTAGCCATTTTGTTCTTGATGAAGGAAACCGTAATAGTAAAACGTTATTCAGAGTGATAATTTAACAAAATAATAATTAATAATTATAAAATATAAATTAAGAAATACATAATATAATAATAATTTAAATAATTGTAAAATTATGAAATAATTAATAATTTTACAAAATTAAAAACATTTAAAAAATTATTAAAGAATTAGCACTTTAAGAAGACAATTTTATGTAGGTACGTAATTGAAAATTGAGGTTTTAAGTAAATACTACGTTTTTACCTCATAAAAAATTGAAATAATGAATATTTCTTTTTTATATGGTAATTATGAATAAAATACCACATTTTTTAAATATTAAAATGAAATAAAAAAAAATTCCTGAATTTAAAATATTACATCAAATCATTATAAAAAAAAGCAGTAACATTTTGAATGGGTAAAAAAACATCTTAAATGACAATGCTTTCTAAGTATAGAATAGACATCATAGACATTTTTGAGAGATATATACAACACTTTGTAGAAAAGGAAATAACTATTTTCTGAAAGACGAAAATTATGTTTGAAGCCCGGCCATCAATTTATGTGTCTCCTTTTGGGAGCTTCTCTTAATTTCCATCGTTACCCTCGAAAACTACAACACAAATATTCTTTTCAAGAACGATTCGCTCCAGTGAACGAGTTCGAATTCTTGAGCATTATCCTTTTTCCTGATAAGTTCAGGAAGTAATGGTTAGCATTGAGGGAAGATCTCGAAAATAAAGCCCCAGGTTCTGTGTTTTATTGCCATTAATAACCACGCTTTCCTTTGGGAGAACAACGTCGTTATTGAATGAGCCTCAAGAATGCGAAAACTAACAGCTGTGGCATTATTTTCCATGCCCGCAATGCCCATGCCCGCAATGCCCATGCCTATGCTTTTAATTTGTGTTCTTCCATTGTCTGAGTGTTAGCACCAACAAAATCACCATCGTAAAATAAGCATGCTTATAATTTGTGGGTTTACAAGGAGATGGGTCTTCTCAAAAGCTTATATCCTAAGGCGAAATATGTCTATAGGTGCATTCAGTAACTTTCATTAATGTATTTTGCCTCGTTATTTCTTCGTTTTTATTTGGAGTTAAGGTGTTGTTATGAGATCCATCCATTCATAAACCTTGCTGAAGAAATTCAGTTTTCAAACAATCTGAATTTAAATATTATTGATTTATTATGTCTCTATATAAAATCTTAATTTAGTCACATAAAAACTTTATGATACGTCATGCATACGTAAACAAAGAAACAATTTTCAGAAAATACGTAAGCAGAAAGTATATTTTATAATTTTTTTGTTGCAAACCTTAAATAGCCACCTGCAAAAACAAAACCTCGTGTCAAGCCATAAATTTTTTCATAAAATATTGTCTCTTTCTGTCCGTGAAATATTTTTAGTAATTGAATAATTTTGGGCATATTATTATGTTTTTAACGGATTTTGGAGTTATATTCAATAAAAATATAAAACAACAGTGGTATCTTTTTCGATGTTAAGAGAAGCATACCGATAATACCTAACAAATACTTCACAAGAAAGTTATAATTTTATTTTTGTATTCTGTATTTATTAACTTATTATTATAAATAAATCGTTTCAATATCTAAAATATTTGTATTGCTCCATTAGTCCTTTTGTTTTCAAAGAGTGAAACATTAACCTTAAAGAAAACTTTATTGAGTCACAAATTGGACAGGTTGAAATCTACCTTCATCTGTTCTTTTCCTTATTAAAAATACACAAAGAACATCTTACGTATTATTTATTTATTATATAATCATATGAAGATATCGAACCTGCTTTTAAAAAAATTTATTTAAATGTAATAAAATATATAAATTATTCTAATTCATGCAATAATACTACTATAACCAAGTTTCCACCTACGCATTGGTAAGAGCGCTCCATGTGGCTTTCAGGAGAAATGGTCAGTTGTCCTACAGGGCGAGATATATTTCTCTCATCCTGCGCTTACTGAGTATCAGGTTTTTGGCTTAGAAGTGTAATCCTTCCACGAATCTATAATTATATTTGTGTAAGTGTGTTAAATATTGTATACCTCTAATTGCATGTGTGTGGCGTTTGTGCGTGTGAAAATAAAGCTGTGAGCTATCCAACCCGTAGCTCAAGTATCTCAACCCAACTACAGCCAGTGACAATCCGGTTGCTCAACCCGCATACTACACTACAATAATATTGTACAATTCGACAATAATTTAAATGTTATTTTTGCCTTTTTTAATTAAATATTCGATATGTAAGATATTTCAATAAAAAATAATTAATAATTTAAGATAATTAATTCTCTCATTCAATAAAAATATTGTTTCAAGTAATGTAAGATCAATTAAAGATAATGTTTATTACTTCATTTCAAAAGAACTATTATGTATGAAATTAGATCTTTATTACATAAGCAATTCCAAGACAATTTAACCAAATAGTTTTTTAAAAAACTGCTGATTTAAAATAAACTATTTTTGTTTAATTATTTTTTCAGAAGCAAAAAAAAAATAATAATAATAATAATCACAGTAATAAAATAATAACGATAAAAATTCTAAATAAATTATTTGATAACTTTACACACTTATTGCAGAAGTAAAATCAATTGTAAATTAAGAAAAATTACTCCATTAGATTAATTGTATTTAAAAAAAAGACAAGTATACACAGTCGTTTAGAAAACAACTTAAATAAAATTTTATTTTCGTGATATAAATTATGAACGTCTTAACCATAGTTTATAATCTTTACAAATAATTTAATTATATACAAATAAAATTTATCTTTAAAATAATTAATGGTGTTTTGAGATAATGGCATTTTTGTATGTTTTTTAATTGGACGAAATATAGAAATGCTTATTATCTCACCATTACATAAACATAATGTGATGCATATAATTTAAAATAAGATTTATTTGTATTTTAAGCAAGTACAATATAAATATATACAGTATATAATAAAATATATGTACAAAATATTCTTAATCCACTTTTAATTAGAAAAAGAAATTTAATTTTACATTCTATTAAATATTAATGAAATTCTCAGCTTTGAATTAGAAAAAAACCAGAGTTGAAATTCAATTATTAATGTTATTATTTCACATGATTAATTCCTATTTATATCTATTATTTAATAAAAAGCAATTAAATAATATACAATTCATTTTTATGCCCTTAATACGATTTGTTCACACAGTAGTAGAGCTATCTTAAAAACTTTTAATTCATTAATGACTTTTTTTTCACCGTTATTATTCTAGTTAATGACCAATTGTCAAAACTCTGAAACGAATAAACAAGAGAGAATAATAATTTTAAAATTTTTGTTAATTCTTTAATTACTTAATTCAATATTGATACATAAATAAAATGAAATATTGAAATAGTAAAAATAGATATATAATAAAAAATAGATAATAATATAATAAAAAATATTAGTGAAAGGATAAACAATAGAGAATAATAATTTTTAATTTTTTTCTTGATTCTACAATTGTTTAATTCAAGATTGTGGCATTATTGAAATGTGAAATAATGAAATAATAAAAATCAATATATAATAAAAAATAGATGATAATGTAATAAAAAAGATAAATGAAAAAAATAAAAAAGAGAAAAAATTATAATTTTGATTTATTTGTTAATTTTACCATTATTTAATTCAAGATTGGTGTATAAATAAAATGAATTATTGAAATACTAAAAGTCGATATATAATAAAAAATAGATGTCATATAATAAAAAAAGATAAACACTATTAACGATATTAAATTCTTCATCCATATGATATAATTAAAAATTACACAATTTAGAAAAGAATCCAACAAAAAAAATCCAAAATAAAAAATTTATTAACTCTATTTCCAAAAAAAAAAACATCCTTTAAAGAAACCATTCTTTTTCAACAAAGGCCAAGCTGCCAAGAAAAACAAATTGTGTTCATAGCTGGGTCATAAGATTCTTTTTATATTCGATTCTACTCGTCCTTTGAATACAGAGCTATAACTTAGCATCAAACAACTGCTGACTGTGCCAGGAATTTTTCTCACATGAAAAAACATTGAATAAAACTCTACTTCTGTAAGAAAAAAAATGGCGATCACATGAAATTATTACGATTCCAATAGGCCTAAACCATGCTCATATCAAATGCAGCATACAATCCATATATCCACTGAAATACAAACAGTAGTTTACGATGTAGTATACTCACAAAACTATATATGCATAATAAAATGTTTCTAACAGTTAAAACATTACATTTTACAACTTTTCCAAGCTATTTAAAATAAAAGAAAACAATGAAATGTTTCGTATTTGAGTGTATAAAAAGTTTAACTGTTACGCTTATTGTTGGTAATGAGTAGTGGAGCTATCCAAAACACTTTTAATCCCTTAATGACATATTTTCCCCATATTATTCCTCGTAATCACCATTTATCAAAAATCTGAAGAGAATGAAGAATAATAATTTTTAAATTTATTGTTAATTCTACAATTATTTAATTTAGGAATTAATTTAATTAAAGTGAAACATTGAAATAATAGCAGTAGAGCGCAATAGTAGTGAGCAGTAGAACTGAGTTGTAGAACTACCCAAAACACTTTCAATCAGTTAACGACATATTTTTCACCATATTATTACATTTATCAAAAAATTTACCAATTATCAAAAATCTGAAAAAGATATACAAGAAAGTTAATTTTTATTTATTTATTTTACAATTATTTAATTCAAGATTGATGCACAAATAAAATGAAATATTGAAATAATCAAAACCGTTATATAATAAAAAAAAATGAAAAGAAACAATATTGGTGAATTTGAATTCATCATACGTATATAACATAATTGAAAATTACACAATTTAGAGAAGAATACCCCCAAAAATCCCAAATAAATAAATTATTAACTTTATTTTCAAGAAAAACATTCTTTTAAGAAACTATTCTTTTTCAACAAAGGCCAAGCTGCCAAGAAAAACAAATTGTGTTCATAGCTAGGTCATAAGACTTTTTTATATTCGATTCTGCCTTTTTTTTTTTTTTTAATACAGAGCTATAACTTAGCATCATGCAACTGCTGACTGTGCCAGGAATTTCTCTCACGTGAAAAAACATTGAATAAAACTCTACTTTTCCAACAAAAAAAATGGCGATCACATGAAATTATTACGATTCCAATAGGCCTAAACCATGCTCACATCAAATGCAGCATACAATCCATATATCCACTGAAATACAAACAGTATTTTACGATGTAGTACACTCACAAAACTACATATGCATAATAAAATGTTTCTAACCGTAAAACATTACATTTTACAACTTTTCCAAGCTATTTAAAACAAAAGCAAACAATAAAATGCTTTGTATTTGAGTGAATAAAAAGTTTAACTGTTACGCTTATTGTTGGTGGGTAATAAAAATGCTAAAAAGATGGATATTTCGTTTTCTTTTCTACAGAGATATTTGTCGAAACAAGTGAATATGAAAACAGTTTTTGTTTAAGTTTTTCGTATTCCATATACAATGAATTCAAAACTCTAGAATTATTTATGTATACATTTCTAACGTTTTCATTTTTGTCTTATTCTTAGAATAGATGATATAAAATGTGTTTGGCAGCACTTTTTACATATTTTTATTAAACATAAACATTTTATTCGTTTTAGTATTTAAACCCAAAAGACAGTACTGATTCTTTTCAGTTAATTCAAGCAATGGTTAAATTATTCTTTCTTAAATCAAATGTTTTCTTATATATTAATATTTCCAAAATTAAAATATATTAAAGTGCTATTAAAATATAGCTTTTCATCAAAATTGCTTTTTAACTAATCCATTTAAAAATTATGTTTACTTGATCAGATACATCAGAAGTAGACGTTATAGTTTAATTTATTAAAGATTAGCTACGTTTTTATAATGGATGAAGATATTTATTTATTTATATTCCTTGAAAATAAAACATTGCCAATACTATTATTCTGAATTATATCTTTTTTATTAAATATGATAACTTTATATTCATAAAAATATCAAAATGATTTTATGTTAATTTCAAAACATTTTTTTGTTTCATGGGATAACATTTTGTACAAGTTTAACGGCGGCATAGAGTTAAAGAATAACCACGGATGGATGGTGTAGCATTTTTCCCACGAGAAGAGTTGTTGCATATCGTTTACAGGATAGAGGAATGTATATTCTTTAACAAGCACACAATAACAGCCTATCACTCAAATTTGGCAGCAGATAAGCAGTGTAACAACGACCAGTAAACACAGTCGTTTCGAAAACAACTTACTTAAAATTTTATTTTCCTTATATAAATTATGAACGTCTCAACCTTAGTTTATAATCTTTTCATATAATTAAATTCTATTCAAATAAGCTTTATCTTTAGAATAATTAATGGTGTTTTGAGAGAATGGCATTTTTGTATATTCTTTAATTGGACGAAATAAAGAAATAATTATTATCTCACCATTATGTAAATATAATGTAATACACATAATATAAAATAAGATTTATTTGTATTTATTTTAAGGAAGTACAATAGAAATATATACAGTATATAATACAAATATACGTATAGAATATTCTTAATCCACTTTATATTGGAAAAAATTTTTAATTTTACATTCTATGAGTTATAGATTCTCAGCTTTAATTTAGATAAAACAGTGTTGAAATTTAATTATTAATGCTATTATTTCATATTATTAATTCCTAATCATATATATTATTGCTCATAGCTATTATTTAACAAAAAGCAGTTAAATAATACACAATTCATTTTTATGCCTTTAATATAATTTACTCACATAGTGGTAAAGGTATCCAAAACATTTTGAATCTGTTAATGACAGAGTTTCACTATATTATTCCATTTAATGACCAACTGTCATAAATGTGGAAAATATAAATATGAAAGATGAATAATTTTTAAAATTTTTGTTAATTCGACAAGATTGATGCACAAATAAAGTGAAATATTGAAATAATAAAAATCGAGATCTAATAAAAAAAATAGCTGATAATATAATAAAAAAGATAAATAAAAACCATTTTTAATCTTTTAAAAAGAATAATAATTTTTAAATTTTTTGTTAATTCTACAATTATTTAATTCAAGACTGATGCTCAAATAGAGTAAAGTATTGAAGTAATAAAAATCGATATATAATAAAAATAAATAATAATATAATAAAAAAGGTAAATCAGCGGATAAACAAGAGAGAAAATTATAATTTAATTTACTTGTTAATTTTGCCATTTAATTCAAAATTAATAAAGTGAAATTACAAATAAAGTGAAATATGGAAATAATAAAAATCGATTTAAAACATTAAAAAGATGATAATATAATAAAAAAGATAAATTACAGAATAAACAATATTGGCTAAATTGAATTGCTCATACATATGATATAATTGAAAATTCCACAATTTAGAGGGAATCCCCCCAAAAAATTACAAATAAAAAATTATTAACTTTATTTCCAAGAGAAACATTCTTTTAAGAAACCATTCTTTTTCAACAAAGGCCAAGCTGCCAAGAAAAACAAATTGTGTTCATAGCTAGATCATAAGACTTTTTTTATATCCGCTTCTGCTCTTCTTTTGAATACAGAGCCATAACTTAGCATCATACAACTGCTGACTGTGCCAGGAATTTCTCTCATGTGAAAAAAAGCATTGAATAAAACTCTACTCCTGTAAAAAAAAAATGGCGATCACATGAAATTATTACGATTTCAATAGGCCTAAACCATGTTCACTTCAAATGCAGCATGCAATCTATATATCCACTGAAATACAAACAGTATTTTACGATGTAGTATACTCACAAAACTATATATGCATAATAAAATGTTTCTAACCTTAAAACATTACATTTTACAACTTTTCCAAGCTATTTAAAACAAAAAGAAAACAATATAAATGTTTCGTATTTGAGTGAATAAAAAGTTTAACTGTTACGCTTATTGTTGATTGGTAATAAAAATGCTAAAAAGATGGATATTTCCTTTTTCTTTTCTACAGAGATATTTGTCGAAACAAAGTGAATATGAAAACAGTTTTTGTTTAAGTTTTTCGTATTCCATATGCAATGAATTCAAAACTCTAGAATTATTTATGTAAACATTTCTAACATTTTCATTTTTGTCTTATTCTTAGCATAAATGATATAAAATGTTTTTTTCAGCACTTTTTACATATTTTTATTAAACGTCACCATTTTATTCGTTTTAGCATTTAAATCCGAAAGACATTATAAATTACTTTTAGTTAATTTAAGCAATGGTTAAAATTATTTTTCCTAAATCAAATGTTTCTTTATACATTATTAATATCTCCAAAATCGAAGTACATTTAAGTGCTATTAAAATATACCTGTTCATCAAAATTATTCTTTAACAAATCCATTACCAAATTAGGTTAAAATCAGAAGCAGTCGCTATAGTTTAATTTATTGAAGATTAGTTACGATTTTATTATGGTTGAATATATTTATTTATTCTTATTCCTTAAAAATGAAATATTGAATATATTATTCGAATTTATATCTTTTTTATTAAATATGAAAACTTTATATTCGTAAAAATATCTATATGAATTTACGTTCATTTCAAAACAATTTTTGTTTCATGTGGTAACATTTTGTAGAAGTTTAACGACGGCATAGAGTTAATCAGAGATGGAGGGTGTAGCCTTTTTCCCACGAGAATAAATGTAGCATTTCGTTCCCAGGAGAGAGGAATGTATATTCTTTAACAAGTATACATAATAACAACCTATCACTCAAATGTGACAGTAGATAAGTTGTGTTGTGGAAGTTTATATAACAAGCAATTAGTATTTTGTATTAATGAGAATAGCCTATCACTCAAATCTGATAGCAGCGTTTTTCTGGTTTTCCCTCAGTCTGACATAACTCCTTTTTTTCAATTCCTTCTATAAGCTCACACTCTCCCTATATATATCTTGTCCAAATTTTCGATCGTTCATAAAATATTTTTTATTCATCCACTCAAGTTCAAATACATTTGTTTTGAACTTGTAGTGGATGATACTTGGCTTTAATAATATTAATTCATTAATTAAATTTAATTAATTAATTTTAGTTTTTTTAGATTTAAGTTGCATGTATCTACCAATAGATGGCGCCAGATAAACTTAAAAAAATGAATGAAAATTATTTATAAAGGACTTTCTGCAATAGAGTGAAAAAAAAGTAGGAATTGATTTTAATTTTTTTTTTATATTACTTGTTATTTTTATTGTTATTATACACCACGGCTTATTTGTGTGAACACTAAATCTCTTAAATGTGCGTCATAAAATTTAACTAAATAACTGGTATTAGAAAAAAATTAGTATGAATAGGCTTTTAAAATTAAATAAAATAATTTATAAATTTAAATAAATTTAGTATATTTTAGGCATTTTTTAAAAATAAACAAACATATTACTTGATTTTTATATTTGGTATCTTATCATACTCCTTAAAAGCAGATAAATTTTTTATATTGTAAGTTCAATCTAAAATAATGTGCTTTTGGAATAAGATGATTTTTTTTAATACTGGAAAAATTTTCCTAACAATTAATATAAAATATAATATATTTTTTAATTTTAATTATTTTAAAATATTTTTTTATAATTTTTTCAACTATTAATATTTTAGAAAAAGTATTGAGGAAAATAAAATTAATAAAAGAGAACCTTTTTAAACTTCGGTTACTTACAGTTAATTCTATTCACGAAATTACTTTATGCAAAAGTACAAATAGAAAACAATTTCATTCAGTATAAATCTTAATAATTATCTAATTGAAAAAATTTCTATGAAGTAAGTTTTTATTCTTTAGAATTAAATTAAATAAAAAAATAATTTTTCACATTTTAGTAAAGAATTCTAATGTATGAAAATTACTCTCTTTAATTTCTCAAAAAAAAGCTTTTTAAATCGAAACAGAATAAGTTAATGATACTGAAATGTTTTCAGGTAGTAAAAAAATATTAATGTTATTTTATCAATTCAAAGACTACAAATGAATTGTGAAAATATAATGAACAATGCATTAAATCTATCTATTTTTGGGAAGGATATTGCCTTAAGAAGAGAAATTCAAAATAACTGAGACGCTTTTGCGTGTCATTTTGGAGAAAACATGGAATCTCTCACCAGTCCTGTTCGCTATCGATGCGAGACACAATCGTCAATTGTCACAATCCCCATCTAGTTTACTCTTTCTGAAAGCAGTGACTTCAACGCACGCCACTAAAGAACTCAAACCCATGCCTTCTTGCCCGCTAACTGCTCACTAGGCCACGAATTGGGTTTAAATTTTTCCTGGTTAGTAATTTTATAAAATTACAATTCTAAATAGGTAAATCAGAAACAATGTTTCCTATAAAAAGTGGCAAGCGATAGCTGATGCCGAAAATTCACTTTAAACGTAAATAAGGATTCTCCTATGAAGAACGCGGCCTGATGGCCAATTGGCTAGAACTTTGCTTGTTGGTACCTCAGGCCTCAGATTCGAATCCTGGCGGTGGCATGGACGTTTGCGAGTGGTTCGATATCCATGTTAAACTGTAGGTCCCGGTCTGTTTTGCCCTCGTGTGCACAAGATGACCGTAGAGCGACAAACCAAACCAAACCTCTGAAGAATATCGTTGTGACAGTCAACAATATTAAAAGTCAGTATAAATTTTTCAATAAAAAATTGCATATTGTTTAAACATGAATTTCAGACTTATGTTCAAACATGCTTTTAATAATACATTCAATATTATTTATTACTCCGTACTTTTTTTAATTATTATTAAAAGAAAATTTCAATGCTGCTCCGCTTGAGATAATTTGTTGGCAACAACATCAGTCGTTTTTGTAAAATTCTTTTCATAGCATAATATTGAAAGCGCCTGTAAATCTTACGGTTTGTTTAGGAAAGTAATTTTTATCTCATGGACTACTTGTGTTTTTAAGAAAATCAAAAAATTCAGAAACCGCAATTATAAAAGAGTATTTTTATGGTAGCTTATTTGTATTAAAAAAAGGTTTTTTTTCTCTTGTATGTATAGAGTATTCTAGACATCAAAGGAAGTACAACCCACGCTTTTCTTTGATAAAAGACCAACTTTTGTATTTCAAACTTCTTTTCATTTATTTATTTTATGTTTAAGGCAAAAAAATTGGCATAACATCAGAAAAACTTTTTGTTTTTAAGGTACATTATTTTTCTCTTATAAAATTTGAACCGATAAACTAGCATGCTATTCACTGTAACACACTGCTTGGTGGAAATTTTTATTTTAATCTACATTTATAGTACTATTAAATTATTTAAGCATTTGCTAATAAATTATTTAATATTTTAAGTAAACTTAAGGAGAAAGAGTTATGAAGGAAGATAAGATTGCCAAATAATGTATCGAAATTTTTTTGTCTTATTTATGATTATTTCGAAAATACTTTAATGGAAATACTATGAAGGACTGATACAATGACTTACTGATGGTACTACGCTGGGCAGATACTATGAAGGATTGATGGTACTACGCTGGGCAGATACTATGAAGGATTGATGGTACTACGAAGGACTAATGGTATTGTGATGGACTGATACAATGAATGCCTGATGGTACTATGATGGACTGATATTATGAAGGACTGGTGGTATTATGATGGACTGATACAATGAATGGCTGATGGTATTATGATGGACTGATACAATGAAGTATTGATGGTACTATGATGGACTTATACTATTAAGTATTGATGGTACTATGATGGATTGATGGTACTATGAAGGATTGATGGTACTATGAAGGATTGAGGGTACTATGAAGGATTGATGGTACTATGAAGGATTGAGTGTACTATGAAGGACTAATGGTATTATGAGGGACTGATACTATGAAGGACTTTAATGGAAATACTATGATGGACTAATATACTGAAATGTTCCGTGTATTGCGTTTTTCAAGCTATTCAGTGTAACATACCACTCGGTGGAAATTATCAATTTAATTTACTTTTAATATTGAATTATTTAATATTTTTGAGTAAATTTAAGGACAAAGAGTTATGAAAAAAGATAAGGTCACCAAATAATAAATCGAAACATTTTTGTCTTATTTATATGATTATTTTGAAAATAATTCAATAGAAATTTTCTAACTCTTCTGCCGTGTCATCTACAAAATATAGGGTGATTAATATAACGGCAACAAACTTAAATAAGTATAGTAAGCAGCAAGGGGAATTAAAATTGCTATATAACAGTAAATTCATACCATTATTTTTCTTCCGTGTAACTTGACAAATTTCTTATTTACGAACAACTTCTCTTATAACTCACTTCTTCACTCCTCAACACAGAAACGTTTGTTTTAAGTTAGATAATAATATTATTAAGTTACCAGCAAATACCGACTTATGCTGATGACACTTAAAAAGCTTTTATTTTCGACTGAATATTTTGCAATTATTCTAATCTCTGTTTAAATAACAGCCTAACATTAACCAATTATTAAGTTTAAATCTATTACTTATTTTTTAGTGTGTTTCGCCATAACATGTATTATTTTCACGTATCCCAAATTCAGGCGTCGCATATTTTTGAAAATGCATGTACCAGAGATTGAAAACAATATTAATCTCAATATGTTATGCCACACCTTGGATACCATAGGGAATATACTATGGTAATTCATTTTGAATCGGTGGATATATATACATATTAGCATATATATTCATTAGAATTCTTATAACGTAGTCTTGAGTGTAGAGGGAAAATGGCAAAATGGGGTTGATGGAAAGTTATTTCAGGTGTCGTTCGAATTATTAGCGAATGTCTCTGCATGTACATTAAATGAATAAACGATTTCCGGATATGCTAAAAGATACCAGATATGCTGTTTATGATCACCATGGCAACTAAGATTCTCCGTAGACCTTCATGGTATCTAAACCTGTGCCTTTTAAATGAAAAGAAATACAAGAAATCAGACTCCAGCCAGCATTGAGGGCGAGTAACAAAATTGGTAAATCCAATCCAATCCTAATACATGTAAAAAGAAGTGGTTAGAAACCTTCATTCAGGAACCACATATTTTGCTGCAGAAGTGGATAGCATATGGTGTCTCCACAAAGTAATTATTTAAAGTATCTCCTGAAGAATTCCAAGAGGTTAGATTCTGGTGTGCGGCATATAGATTTGGTGTCAAATCCTCTCCTGACATATATAATATGAAAGTAGTTGTGATTATGATACAATGTAACACGTTGTGGTTATGACACACTTGATGCATAATGGATATTTCACACTGAAGCTGTGTATGAACAATGTATGTTCCCATACAATTTTCGGAAAATGTGACCTCGACAAGTGGTGGCCTAATGACCTAATGATTAATGCTCTAGCGCTCGGTGCCCCAGGTTTCGGATTTCAGCAGCGGCAGTGCCACAGATTTTTGGAATTCCCTTTAAAACATAAGTCTCGATCAAATATGACAGTAGATCTTTGGGCGTAAGGCTGGCAATCCTACCCCGTAAAAAGAGAGCATCTGTCTCGAAATCTGTCAATAGGCAGAGAGCCATGACGCCTCATGGGGCTGTTGTATCGATGATGATGATGATGATGACCTCAATAGAAATTATTTAGGATTCTTGCCCTTAAATTAACACTAAACATCAAAACTTACATAATTATTTTCACAATTTTCACCGATTAAACATGGTTTTCGACGCCATTTATTATGACAGTTTTTGTACCACTGTATGCTTACTATCATCCCACTCTTGCTGCATTAAATGAATTGGTATATTATTCTCTTATGTTTTTTCAAATTATTTTCAAATTATTATTTCAATTTTTTTGTAATTATTATCAAATTATTTGCATTATTTTAAGGGTGATTTATGTCATTCGCTGTATATATATATATATATATATATATATATATATATACACAGCGAATGACATAAATAATATTCCACACAAATAATATCCCAATCTGAGAAAAAGAGAAGTTAAAAAATTGCTTCGCATATGTGCAATGGATTAAAGAAAATTCAGAAACTCCAACCGAGAACCAAACACCTGTTTGTCAAAACAAAGCACTCTGCCCAAATCAACATCACAATATCAAGTCTGTGCATATTTCAAAGCAATACTTGAAATACAATCTCTGAACTGTAACTACACTTTCTAGTAATACTATTGAAATACCTTTATAGCATAATATCTAAACCATATTATCTACTGAGATATCTTTATAGCATAATATCCATTAAAATATCTTTATAGAATAATATCTAAACTATAATACTGAGATATCTTTATAGAATAATATTCAGAATTAAATCACTCCTTCTATTATATTTTTATAACACTCTATCGTTTTCCTTACCCGATTCTCTAGTGAAATAAAATCAATTTTATCAACGACAAAGGAAATCATATTTTTTAGATTATTCATTAAGTTATAATGGAACAGTTTTCCCATTTATATTAAATTTATTCATTAAATAAAAAATCATTTAACGTATTACACTTTTGTTTCTTTAATTAAGTTTAACAAAGCGGATTTTATTTTTATTGCTTATTAACTAATTTATAAATTTGCATAATATCAATCAAAAAACTATTTTGTTATATAATACTCCTATTGTTGACGTACTTTTCTGGGGTGATATATTTCTATCTTTAATATTATTTTTCTGTCTCTCCCAAGAGTTTTGATATGATGAAACATTTCCATTTTGCATCGTTAAAAAGATTTTGCAACATAATGCTCTTTTCTGTAATTTATTCGTACTTTTTCCTCGTTTATCTGTATATTTACGAGAGCGTAAAACTTTTTCACTGAATTAAATGCGACTAAATGTTCTTTTAACCTAATTTTGTTGTTATTTATGAGCCTCGCTTTATCTCAGAAAACTAAATTTCATTATGAAAAGAGAAGAAATTTATACCAACATGTTCAGTGTTTAATAAAACATTCTGTTTTATAAACTTGACTATCATAATTTTTATGTTTTGGACAGACTTAGAGCTGAAATTATTGAAACATTATACGCTATCAAGATTAAAATAGATACATTGTGTAACTAGTTGTTATTTATGTAATTAAATTTGCATTAATCATTATACTGAGGATTATTTTAATGCAATATATTTAAGAAATGTGTTATCAGGTATAAAAATAGCTGCATATAAAATAATTATCTTTCTTTATATTAAAGTAATGATTGAACATGTTTATATTAAATTTAGAATATGTAAAAAAAATTTTGATAGCAATCTATTACGTAAATAAACAGACATTACCTTATCATGGTTCTTCTTTTTTGTTATACATTAGTCATCCGTATGTTATTTCTTCGTAACCGCAAATGAACTAATAAATTCGAAAAGCCTTCAGTGATATATAAATCGGAGAAGGAAAACATACACATGAAATAAAACAAATGACTGATTTAAACAATACGATTATTTAATTATATAATTTTGGCAAATTAGTATGTCATAGAGATATTAATTATCCTAAACATTTCTCATAAAATGTCATTATCTCCTTACGACAAAATGCGATAATCAGAATTATTATTATATGCTGACTATAATTAAATATGAGATTTCAATTCAACATTTAAAATAGGAATAACATTGTTAAAATGCAGATCCTCAAACATGCAACAAAAAAATAATAATAACTCTATATATTACACTATAAACGAACAATAGAATAGTTAGTTTACGCGAAAACATAATTTTACATATTAGCACACTTCCTTCTGCTGATAGCTCCGACCATAGAATCTCAAAAGTTCTTATGATATATTTCAACCTTACTAAAACAATAATGGTAAACCAACTCATTGATAAGTATTCCCCATATATCAAACTTATAATATCCCCATATTTTCTGCGTAATACTTGACCAGACGCAAGGACCAGTCTTTTTTAGTCTGACCGCTTTATCTTTGCTGGCAAGGATACTCTTCTCCTGAATTTTTGTTGCTGTCAAAAAGTCTCTGATTTTCAGAGATCAGCCATTGACGAATTTTCTTTTTTCAATTCCTTCTATTAGCTCACAATCTCCCTATATATATCTTGTTCAAATTTTCAATCGTTCATTAAATACTTTTTATTCATCCACTCAAGTTCTAATACATTTTTTTTAATTTGTAGTGGGTGACACTGGATGTTCATACGGTTTTTTCAAATATTAATTCATTCATTAAATTTAATTAATTAATCTTAGGTTTTTTTAGATTTACGGTGCATATATCTACCAATAGATGGCGCCAGATAAACTTAAAAAAATGAATGAAATTATTACTTGTTTGTTATACATTAGCCATCCGTATGTTATTTCTTCGTAACTGTAAATAAACCAATAGGTTCGAAAGCCCTCAGTGACTCATATAAATCGGAGAAGGAAAACATACACATGAAATAAAACAAATGACTGATTTAAACAATAAGATATTTTAATTATATAATTTTGACAAATGAGTACGTCCTAGAGATATTAATTATGCTAAACATTTCTCATAAAATTTCATCATCTCCATACGACAAAATGCGATAGTCAAGACTACTATACCATATTCTGATAATCATTAAATGTGAGATAAAAGGCGAATCCACAAACATGCAACAAAAAATAGTAATAACTCTATATATTACACTATAAATAAACAGTAGAAATGTTAATTTACGCCAAAACATAATTATACATATTAGCACACTTCCTTCTGCCTCCTAAACCTTCTTCCAGGTTAGCTGCGACCACAGGATCCAAAAGGTTCTTGTGATAGATATCAACCTTACTAAATAAATACTCATAAGCAAACTCACTGACAAGTCCCTTTTATTTTTCTGCATAATACTTGACCAGACGCAAGCAGCAGTCCTTTTTAGTTTGATCGCTTTATCTTTGCTGTCAGGGATAATCTTCTCCTGAATTTTTGTTGCTTTCAAGAAGTCTCTGATTTTCAGAGCTCAGCCCTCGACGAATTTTCTTCTTCTTCTCATTTTCCAGCTGTCGATCGTCCAGGTGTTGGTCTCTTTTCTCGCGATTTAGTTGTTTCTTTACATTTCTCCGTCTATCCGAACTCCACACC
Source organism: Caerostris darwini (assembly GCA_021605075.1). Classification (NCBI taxonomy): domain Eukaryota; kingdom Metazoa; phylum Arthropoda; class Arachnida; order Araneae; family Araneidae; genus Caerostris; species Caerostris darwini. Next base: position 25,470 of record BPLQ01007834.1, read on the forward strand.
TTATCCGAACTCCACACCTCCCTGCCCTTTTTTTTTTTTTTTTTTTCGTACTCCGGAGTTTAAGTCTGACTTTTTACCTTTCTTCGTCTCTGAAGATCTCCTTTCATGTCATCATCACATTTTATTATTACTAAGATCTCTTGAAGAAAATTAACAGTTAATGATCCCAAAAAACCTTTACACTTTACTAATCGAATTCTCGGTGTCCATTTTTTCATTCCAAGCAGAAGTATTTCATTCTTCATAGAATGAAATACTTCTGTTGGAATGAAAGAATACATTGTATCCCATTCCGTACTTTTTTCATAGATTGATCACTACTATTTAATTCTTCTGTATTGCATACTCCACATTATACTCATGATTATGTTGGTTACATAGTATTATAACGTACTTTTCTTTTCTGTGTTGTAATTCTTTACTTTTAATTATTGTTTTCTTTTACTCTCGCCTTTTTAACTGGCAAGGGGCTGAATAGTCCTGGGTATAGGGGTTAAGAGCCAGATAAAATAAATAAAATATATTATCGAAAGGTAAAATTAGCAAAACAAAATTAGAATCAAAATAAGATAAGAGAGATTTGGTTCGGTTATCACGTACTAACTAAAAAAGTTGCACAATTTAGGAAGATGAGATAGCTATTCTTCATTATTTTCCGAAGGAACGACTGCCTTGCTCTCCAGACATTACTTCATATGTCTTTTGCCTGTGGTGATACCTTAAATCCATTGTGTATGTTGATGGAGTTTCAAAGTTGTGTTCCTTGAAAGCATAAAACGAGCTGTTACAAAGTGACAGCAAGCATTTGTGCAAAGCAATAAATATCTTACACCAGATGCAATACCTTGTAAGCAAGGAAGTTCTGCTGATTGAAAATTTCATACATGGTCCAAGGGATTCTAATAAGGTTTAACAAAAAAAAAATTTGAGTTCCATACTGATATTGAACAAAATTTCATTTGAAATTTTGTATAATCCCTTTTCCTTGTATTTATGGCAATTATTGACCCATTCTCGGTTACGACAGCGCCAAAATATCTCTTATCGGCAACTTTTGTGCTATTTATTTTTCAGAATCTATGCATAAAATGTTATTTCATTCTGTTAGTTAGTTTCAGTTGCAGATGCTTTCAAGCAGAGAAAGTTATTTAATGGCTATCCTGTTTGTGTTTCCTTTAAAGCTTTTAGGAACAATCAGAACATTTTCAATAAATAATAAATTGATTATTCGTAGTTTTGAATTTTATTTATAATTGTATTTTCAAATAGATTTTCAGCAATAACTATTTTGAATTTTTGTCTTATATCATTTTTAAAATTTAGCAGGCTGCTTTATAGTGAATTTTTGAAATACTGAAGTGCTACTTATCTGCCTTTTTACTGCAAAATGACCTTAGGTCAGAGCACCTGGAATTATAAAGCAACAACAATACGATTAAAAAATAAACCGCAAACTTAATAAAATCATACACGAAACTTTATTTTTGTATATCAGGTAAAAGATTATATATTTATACTTCAATAAATTTTACATCCGCAACTGGAAACTCCTTCTCATACTTTCCTAATCCCAAAAAATCCAACTATCGTACGCCGCGTATTAAATTTTCTCACGATATCCAAGTAGCTGGAAGTTTTCATTTTTTTCACGAAAAGAAAGCCTTATTTTCTTACAAAAAATAGCCCTATCAACTCATAGAAGTATTTGATCACCATGAATTGTAAAAAATTTATTTGGGGGGATTTATCAAAGAATGAAAGTCTACGACTTAGATGGTAAAAAATTTTTATCCTAATGCAACAATGCTTTTTAATCTGAAAAGATAATTTATATATATTATAAGGTTCCAATTAATAGAGTTAATAAAGGATCAAGCTGACCACAAATATGCAAAAGCTCGAATAAACCGCATTTACATAAATCGTCACCTAATAAGCAGATAAAAATATTTACACAGATTTTTTTAATTTTTATGGTATACCACATTTATTTTCAACCTTGTGATTTACTCTTCCAATGCTTTCATAAAAGTGGTGAATGAAAGGGTTTATAAGAAATAAATAATATTTTTATTTCTTGTGTGGGATAATAAATGTTATATGGCTCCAATGTATGCCATTGTATAAAGTGTCATCCACATTGCAGATGCAGCCTATTCTTGTTGGTTAATGCATTCAATAGTTCTTTTCAATCAAAATTAGACCTTCAGAATGAGTTATTATCTTTTGGAATAATGTAAACAAATTTTTTAATAAAAATTATTAAAATAGAAATTTTTAGGAATACAAATATTTCTTTAGTTTCAATAAAACACATGTAACCTTTAGTAGATAGTATGCATATTATTAAAAGAATGATTGAAACAAATAAAAAAGAATTTTCGATGATAAAGAAAATGGCCAAACAATTGTACGAGCCGTTTTTAAATACTTCGTAAGATCGCTTTAATAACATTTGTGGTATAAATGATTACCCTTTTACTGAAATGAATTGAATGTGAAACACTGAGTAGTTAAAAAAATATATGATTACGAAAATAATTTATATCATTATTATCAACTTAATTTGATGCAAAATGTACCATTGCTTCAAATCGTAAAATATCTTAGTGTAATCAAATTGGTATCAACTATAAGATTAAGCAAATGTATCTTATTATAACTGAAATAATTCATTAATAACCAGTCGATAAAGAATGAATATGTTTAAGCTCTTGTCCATTTTAGTGCCAGCTATAGTCCATTTTAGTACCAGCTATTGCACATTTTAGTACCTGCTTTGTCCATTTTAGTACTTGCTATTGTCTATTTTAGTGCCAGTTATTGACCCTTTTAGTGCCAACTACTCTCCATTTTAGTGCTGCTATTGTCCATTTTAGTGCATGCTATTGTCCATTTTAGTGACTGCTATTGTCCGTTTTAATACCAGATATTATCCATCTTAATACCAGATATTGTCCATTTTAGTGCCAGCTATTGGCCATTTTAGTGACAGCTGTTGCACATTTTAGTAACTGCTTTATTCATTTTAGTACTTGCTATTATCCGTTTTTCTGCCAGCTGTTGACCCTTTTAGTGCTAAATATTACCCCTTTTAGTGCCAACTATAGGCCATTTTAATGCCTGCTAGTGTCCATTTTAATACCAGATATCGTCCATTGTAGTGCCAGCTATTGGCCATTTCAGTGACAGCTATTGCACATTTTAGTACTTGCTTTGTCCATTTTAATACTTGCTATTATTCGTTTTAGTGCCAGCTGTTGACCCTTTTATTGCAAAATGTTACCCATTTTAGTGCCAACTATTGGCCCATTTTAGTGCCAGCTATTGGCTATTTTAGTGCCAGCTATTGGCAATTTTAGTGTCAGCTGTTGGCCATTTTAATTCCAGCTATAGGGTCTTTTAGTGCAAGTTATTGATCGTTTTGAGACATAAAACTCAAACCAGAAGATAATTATTGATTATTCTAAAATTTTGCACTTATACGTCTTATTATCTCGGTAAAGTTAAATGCATATATAAGAAAAACCGAAAATTTTAAAAGCCATTGAAAAGTGAAGATTACATATTTTTAGTTAATTTTGCATTTAGACAACAAAATGGATTCTGAAGATATTTATAGATTAACCTGAAATATTGTGCACATATTTCTGAAACAATTTCACATTTTTTCCATGGTAGCGGGAAATATCGAAAATAAAATTTTAACATACTGCTATAATGCACACTGATACAGTCTCGAATTAACGAGAAGTAAGCTGCTTCTATTCCTTGAAACACTGCAGCTGGGACAACGGCGATAACCCATCTATACCACGTCTCTCTCTATCTATCTATCTATCTCTCCATCCGTCCTTCTGTCCGTCCGTCCATCCATCCATCCATCCATCTATCCATCCATCCATCCATCCCTTCTTCCATCCGTCCATCCATCCATTCATCCATCCATCCCTCCACCCTCCTTCCATCCATCCGTCCCTCCTTCCATCCGTCCGTCCATCCATCCATTCATTCATTCATCCATCCATCCATCCGTCCGTCCCTTCTTCCATCCGTCCCTTCTTCCATCCGTCCATCCATTCTTTCATCCATCCATAGATTCTTTCATCCATCCATCCATCCATCCCTCCCTCCCTCCCTCCCTCCTTCCATCCGTCCGTTCGTCCCTCCTTCCGTCCGTCCGTCCATCCATCCATCCATTCATTCATCCATCCATCCATCCATTCAGCCCTCCCTCCCTCCTTCCATCCGTCCCTGCTTCCATCCATCCATCCATCCATCCATCCATCCTCATCCCTCCATCCATCCATCCCTCCTCCCTCCCTCCCTCTTTCCATTCGTCCGTTCGTTCGTCCGTCCATCCATTCATCCATCCATCCATCTCCCTCCCTCCTTCCATCCGTCTCTCCTTCCTTCCATCCGTCCATCCTTCCCTCCCTCCCTCTCTCCCTCAGTCTGTTAATTTTAATTTTTAAAAATGGAAGTCGAAATTAATCCACATTACTACTGCTTCCAAATAGTAAAATAAGTAATATAAGTATAAAAAAAATTTTAAGTGAATTCCTACTTTTTTTTCACTATATTACAGAAAGTCCTTTATAAACAATTTTCATTCATTTTTTTAAGTTTATTTGGCGCTCTCTATTGGTAGATATATGCAACTTAAATCTAAAAAAAAACTAAAATTAATTAATTAAATTTAATTAATAAATTAATATTTGAAAAAACTGTATTAACATTAAGTGTCATCCACTACAAGTTCAAAAAAAAATGTATTTGAAGTTGAGTGGATGAATAAAAAGTATTTTATGAACGATTGAAAATTTGAACAAGATATATAATATATAGGGAGAGTGTGAACTAATAGAAGGAATTGAAAAAGACAAAAAAACTTTAAAAAACCAAGAGAAACAAAACCCAATCCAAAAATAAACTACGAATTCTTTAACAATGGACACAAATCCCAAATCCAGAGAGTGACCACTTTCTCACATTCAACTTACGAGATCAATATCCGTCAGTGCCCGAAGAAAAAAAAATGGCAACTTTTTTTTGTGAGATGCTGGACACTGATTCGACTAATGATCGACGATTTAATGATATCTATTTGATGTCAAATGCATTAAGTATTGGCTTTTTCTATGGTTCATTGCTTGACCCCTGTTCCCTTGTGTTTGTCACGAACAGCTCATTGATGGGCTATGGGAGTAGGAGTATTTTACTTTAATTTTAAAAAAACTGTATTCTTTAATTTTTAAAAAATAGTGCACTTTAATTTAAAAAAAATAAAAATGGAATTTAATTCATATTAAAAATACATCAAATAATAAAACAAAAAAAAACAACTTAACCATACAAAGCGAACACAGCACAATCCAAAAAATAAACTACGCATTTTTTTACATTGGACATAAATCCAAAATCCAGAGTGGGACCACTTTTTCACAGTCAACTGACAAGATCAATAACCATCGTGCTACTTTCAATGCCCAAAAGAAGAAAAAAAAAAAAAGGAAACCTCTCACAATAAAAAAAAAAACTGAAAAAAAATTGAAAGGCAAAAAAAAAAGGAAACAAAAGTAAATAAAAATGGCGCCTCGCGTTCCTCGGGCACTTCATTTCTCTTGATTTATGATTTGCCTCCTTCTTTTAGGACTTACATATTTCTATGAGGATGAAATGTAGCTTCACGTGGCTCCTTTTTTTTCTTTCGAGCTCCCTTTTTGCGGTGTGATCTTCTGCGACTACTGGTCAGTGCTTCCGTAGTTGTTATCGCAACTTTCTTACGGCCATTCCCCGTAAAGATTTTGAAAAATAAGGCTTAAGTACAAAGCCCTCTTTTCAGTTTCTTCTGAAGGATAAACATATTTTTCCTTCTGTACTCCGTGTACTGAAAATATTTCATGTTCATGGCTGTACACAAAAGTTTTTTTTTTCTGTTGCCTTTTTTTTTTTTTTTTTTTTTGCCAGCACAAAGAGGAATCGAAGAAACAAGAGGCGATTGAAAATTTCAAGAAAAGGAAAGAAAGACGAGGAAACGTGTCGTTTCGGCGTAATCTTGGAAGATAAAAAAAAAATTTCTTAAGGTGTTGTACTGGAACTTTACAAAAAAAACAAGTTATTTTCAAAAGAAGAGGCATTTGATCTATAGGTTATTCTATAAAAGTGTAAAGTATCCAGAAGGTTTTATACTTTAAGTTCAATTTTATTCGGGAAATATATCTTAAAGTTACGAGCTGGAATCAATTTTCGTGTAAGAACATTTTTTTCATTACTTAAGTAAATAGTACCCAAAATATTTTGGCTTCCAAAACAAAAAAAAGAATAAACCACCAGCATAATTTTTTTTGAAATGTTGGACTAATGATATCTATATCCATGGTTTAATGATATTTATTGGATGATATCAAATGTCATTCAGTATTGGTGGACATTCAGTATTGAACCCTTCAAGCCCCAAAACCTCCATTACACGAAATTTCAACCTTCTATACGTCGAAATAATTAGGTAATCCGCACAAGCCATTTTGGTACATATTTTCCCTCCGTAACTCGAAAAAAAAATTGAACCTCTGTATCTCGAACATTAGCAATATTTGCTTTTACAACTCGATCAGAGGTTTGGAATCTGATTAAAAAGGGGCAAGCTGAAAACGTCGTTACAAAGCTGGACTTGGCACGATAAATCCAAAGGTCAGAGAGGCTATTCATTGTTCAAGATGGAAGGGAGAATTGTGAAGAAGGTGAATCTCGCATTTGCCATCCTATGGGATGTCCTTTCCGAATTGTGATGGAAAAATGTAATTGCAGTGCAACACATTTCACTTAATGAACCCTAGATAACGCTAAATCTGACATATATCTGCAGTTTTAGTAACGAATGACAACTTAAAATGGGTGGCGATCGAAAATAACAATATATCTAATCATATTTTTAAAATTTAACATCAAACCTTAATGTATTCTTTCCTTTTACATAGAATGCCATTAACTCATCCTTATTCTAAAGGTTATTCAATTCCATTTTATGTGTCCGAAATGCATGAAAGCATCTCTCCGGTTACTAATAACTCTCCTTCAAAGACAACCCCTACTAGAGAAAATCG
>BPLQ01007835.1:0-109611 GCA_021605075.1 Caerostris darwini
TATGACGTCATAAAGATTTTAATAGCTTAACGATTTAATCAATCTTCTTGTTAACAGGCTAATCAAGCAAACTGAAATGATCTCTTCTTCTCTCTGTTAGAAATAGAATGAGCTTTAGCATATTTTTAACCAAACACATAATCACCTTCAGAAGTCCATACAATTTTATGAGTCATTATTTTAAATATTTTTTTCAACTAATTGGATTTTTGATTGCTATATTAGAAAAAAAGTGAATTAAACGTTTTAAACAACCAAAATGAAAGTCAAAATAATTTTAAAAAAAAGCATTTGCATGAAAAGTTGAAAAATTAAATTAAGAAAGAACATCTGCTGTAAAACAATAAAAACAACCGAAAGGTTTTTGTAGAAAAAAAGTTTTTATTATATTCATATGTAAAGCATGTTAATTGCAATAAAAGAAACAACGAAAATAGTAAATACCGAATTAATAGTAATAATAAAAATAAATAACATAAAAAATTAATATTTATATATCTTTAAATGAATAATTAGAGTAAACATCACAAATAATAAAAGAAAATCAATATTTTTCAAGGAAGATAGGAAGAATTGATCGTAGAAGCAATTATCCAATTAAATTGAAAATAATAAAAATAAAATTTAAGTGGAATTATTCAACTTCCTTAAAGTATTCTTAAAATAGTATTAGTCGAAAAATATAAAGGGTTGCTGAATTAATTATCCGTTTTAAATTTACATCAATTTTATTTAAAAATGAGTTTTAATCGAAAATATCAGTTTTTATTTTATTCATCTTCTAAAATGCTGTTGCTTGTCTGTAGTTTTTTTTTATGATTTTAAAGGATTTAATATTAATCTTAAGTTTCCAGAAATTCAGAATTTAATGTTATAATATTTTTTCACCATAAATATTTTATTTTGTTGGCAAAGGACAATATTAGAAGAATAAAATGATAAAAAAAAAATGCGAATTAAAACTTTTTCTTTAATTCACATTTTTTTTAATTTTATAGTTCAGTCAATAAAAATGATATCAAAATGACTTAAACATAATTTTGACATTTAAAAAATGATTTTTTAATTTAATTAAAATATTGTTAAAATGAATTATTTAAACATAATTTTGATATTTATAAAATGATTTTATAATTTAATAAAAATATCATTAAAATGTATTAAACATAATTTTGACATTTAAAAAATGATTTTATGATTTTTGTAAAAGCATTATCAATATGTATTGAACATAATTTTGACATTTAAAAAATGATTTTATAATTTAATAAAAATATTATTAAATTGTATAAAACATAATTTTGACATTTAAAATATGATTTTATAATTTAATAAAAATATTACTAAAATGAATTAAACATTATTCTGACAAATTTTAATTATAATTGAAGTATTTATGGAATCCTTACATATTAGTTTATTTATTAAATTATTATTTTTAATTATAATTTGGAATTAATTCTCATATTGGTTTAGTTAATAATTTTTCATTTTTTTTTTCGAATTTATTGTATAGTATGTAATAAATATTTTAAAGTATTATATTAAAATTATCAATCTTTATCTGATGTCTGAAAGAAAATTGTTTGCAGGTTTTCTGTATTTCTTCTTGACAACAATGTCCTTTGTCTTCAAGTGTGGTTTCCCTTCTTAGTGTAAAACAAGTAATATAAAAAAAATAAAGTCGATTCCCACTTTTTATGTAGAAATTTTCCTCTTACATTGGCGCCATCTATTGGTAGATATATGCAACTTAAATCTAAAAAAAAAATGTATTTGAACTTGAATGGTGGAAAAACGAGTATTTTATTAACGATTGAATATTTTAACAAGATATACACTGAAGTGACAAAAGTCATGGGATACCTCTTAATATCGTGTCGGCCCTCCTTTCGCCCGGCGAAGTGCAGCAACTCGACGTGGCATGGACTCAACAAGTCGTTGGAAGTCTTCTGCAGGAATACTGAGCCATGCTGTCTCGATAGACGTCCATAATTGTGAAAGCGTTGATGGTGCAGGATTTTGGGCACGAACAGACCTCTCAATGATGTCCCATAAATGCTCGATGGGATTCATGTCGGGCGATCTAGGTGGCCAGATCATTCGTTGGAATTGTCCAGAATGTTCTTCAAACCAATCGCAAACAGTTGTGGCCCGGTGACATGGCGCATTGTCATCCATAAAAATCCCATCGTTGTTTGGGTACAGGAAGTCCATGAATGGCTGCAAGTGATCTCCAAGTAGCTGAACATAAGCATTTCCAGTCAATGTTCGGTCCAGTCGCACCAGAGGACCAAGTACATGCCACGAAAAAACATCCCACACCATTACGGAGCCACCACAAGCTTGAACAGTGCCTTGCTGACAGTTTGGGTCCATGGCTTCGTGGGGTCTGCGCCACACTCAAACCCTACCATCAGCTCTTACCAATTGAAATCGTGACTCATCGGACCAGGCCACGGTTTTCCATTCATCTAGGGACCAACCGATATGCTCACGTGCCCACGAGATTCGCTGCAAGCGATGTCGTTCTGTCAGTAAAGGCACTCGAGTCGGTCTTCTACTGGAATAGCCCAAGAAAGCCAAATTTCTCCGCACAGTTCTAACAGACAAGTCCCTTGTACGTCCCACATTGATTTCTGCGGTTATTTGACGCAGTGTTGCTTGTCTGTTAGACTTTACGACTCTTTGCAGACGTCGCCGGTCTCGGTCGTTAAGTGCAGGCGGTCGACCACTGCGCTGTCCATGGTGGGATGTTATGCCTGAAATTTCATACTCTCGGCACACTCTTGACACAGTGGATCTGGGAATGTTGAATTCCCTAACGATTTCAGAAATGGCATGACCCATGCGTCTTGCTCCAACTAAGATTCCGCGTTGAAAGTCTGTTAATTCCCGTCGTGCGGTCATCCTCACGTCAAAACCTCTTCACATGAATAACTTGAACAGAAATGAAAGCTCTGCGAAAGCACTGCGCATTTATACCTGCTCTACGAGATGCTACTGCCATCTGAAAATTTGCATATTGCTATCCCATGACTTTTGTCACTTCAGTGTATAAATATATATAAGGAGAATATGAACTAATAGTAGGAATTGAAAGAAGGGGGCATATGTGTAATATTTGAACAACCCCTTTATCTTAAAGAGGTTGTTCAAATATTTCACTTAGTACCAAAAAAAAAAAAACAATACATTCTGAGATTTGCACCTGTTGACAAGATTTTTTTCTACTCCAAATTACTGACTGTACTGGGAAAACCACGAGATTTTCTTCCTGAAAAAAAGTTAAGTACGGAAAATATTTGAAAAGTTCAACATTAAATCTAAGATTAGTTTATAACTGCTCATGTTTCACTTTTTTTCCCATATAAATGGAAGATTGGGAAATGTGTACGTTTTAAACATTGTTCTTTTTCCTGGCTACAACCAATCATCGTTCCTTGTTTAAAAGAACAATTATATCCAAGTCTGTTTAAATCTGTTCTTAAAAAAAGGTATAACAATCCATCCTTTATCATTAACGATGATTCTTTATTTTTATACAAAGACATCTCGATTATTTGTGTTTGCTGAAGCTAAAAGTATAAAAAGCAGTACATTCCATGTAATGTGCTTTGTGGAGATTTTTTGTTACCAAAATTACAGACTATTTAAGAAAATCCATTTATAAATAAATGTGTAAAATATTATAAAATCGTAGTATTAAATCCGTTATTTTTTTAACATTGCGAGTATAGAATACTATTTGAAACCAATGGAAAATTACGTTAAATGCAAAACGTAAGTCGGCCCCTGCGGACTGATGGTCAAGTGACTAGTGCTCTAGCGCTCGGTGCCACAGATTTCGGCTTCGAGTCCTGGCGGTACCATGGGTGTTTGTAGCGGTTGGAAATCCCTTTAAACCGTAGGACCCAGTCTAATATGGGGCTGGACTGTTGGGCGTAGGACTGACAGCCCTATTCCGTGAAAAGAAAAATATCCTCTCCCGAAATCCACCAGTAGTCAACTTACCTTGCGCCAACATGATTTGCTCTGGCAATGAAGAAGTTGTACTCTATACCTTTGTAAAATTTCATTAAATGTTATTCGAATTTAAAATTTTTCGATTTGTTTAAAATTAATGAAATATTTTTTTTTCGGAAAGGTGGTGATGCATTATTGGAGTTAATTAAAAAATTTCAAGGAATTAATTGTTCTAATTGCAAAATATAGCATCACCTTTTATCAAAACACAGAAAAATCCAGATGGATATTAATTCAATTATTAAAAAAAAATAATAATCAGTTGCGAAAAGTCTACATAGCCTCAGAGAAAAGATCACGAAATGTAATCAAATAAAAATCCATTTTCTACACCAAAACACGCCTAGTTTCCCAATCAAAATCAATCTTTATCTAACCAATTCCGCCATGTACTACAGTCAACACGAAATCTATCCGAAAACATTGCTCTGCAGATTCCTTTTCTTCCCAGAAATAATTCTCGACCCTCGCGAATGCACAGTTGGTCACGTCTAGATTTTCCGTTATGGCCTTTCATCAGCAGCTAATCATTGCTCGTGCGTTTACACAATCACTGGAGCATCCGCAATGGAGGAACTTGTAGAAATTAGATATCACAATGGGTTTGGAAGCGCTCCAATGGGAACGGAGATTCATTTGGGGTCTAATCTTTCCCTTTACAGATGAACAAAGTATTGATTTATTTAACTTCAAGTTGGATATCTGGGTTGCGGCGTATTAAATAACTTTTTAAAGTTAGGAAGTTCGACATTTTTATTTTCTAGAAGTGTGTATTAGATTTTCTTTTGTTGCAAGAATGGGTATTGATAAGTTTTCATGATTGGATAGAAATATTTTATTTGACATTTTTTTACCCTTGATTTTAGTTATTTTATCAGTTTATATAATAAAGTATTCTATTTTAGTTTTCTAGTTTTGAACTCCGTATTAGAAATTAATGTTTATTTTAATGTAATTGTTGCTATCTATTTTTTTACATGTTTAAAAGTATGAATAGAGAGACTGTTAATTTTGTTAATGCTTTTACCCCTCTTATGTTGGGGCAATTGTATTTTATTGTACAACTGCATAAAATTTTAAAATGTACTTTCGCATATGTATGTCATTTTAACTAACATTATTGTGCGGAATAAACTGTCAACAAAAATTAAAGATTTAGTTTTAAATTTATTAGTTACATATGTTACTGGGCTGTGTTTTTCTTAAATAAGTATTTTGGACAAAAGTATGAAAATTTTTCAATAATCTATGCAATCCTATAAAAGTATTTTTTCTTAGTACTTTTTTTTATGAATGAAATTGCTTCTAAAATTTAAAATGATTAACTGTTTAATCATTTAGTATTCTAATGCCAAAGCAAACTCAAACCTGCAGTCTAGGAACAAAAGCTCTTTTAAACAATTATTTTTTTACACCTAATAGTTTTAAATTAAAATTGCAACATCGTACAGAAATATAACATTAAATAAATGAATACAAAAAGTCAAGGAATTAGTTATGTGAAATACAGATGGATGTTATTTCAATTACTTAAAAAATAATAATCAATTGTGCAAAGTGTACATAGCCTCAAAGAAAAGATCACGAAATGTAATCAAATAAAAATCCATTATCTACACCAAAACACGCCTAGTTTCCCAATCCAAATCAATCTTCATCTAACCAATTCCGCCATGTACCACAGTCAACACGAAATCTATCCGAAAACATTGCTCTGCAGATTCCTTTTCTTCCTGGAAATAATTCTCGACCTGCCCTCGCGAATGCACAGTCGGTCACGTCTAGATTTTCCGTTATGGCCTTTCATCAGCAGCTAATCATTGCTCGTGCGTTTACACAATCACTGGAGCATCCGCAGTGGAGGATCTTGTAGAAATTAGATATCACAATGGGTTTGGAAGCGCTCCAATGGGAAAGGAGATTCATTTGGGGTCTAATCTTTCCCTTTACAGATGAACAAAGTATTGATTTATTTAACTTCGAGTCGGATATCTGGGCTGCGGCGTATTAAATAACTTTTTAAAGTTAGGAAGTTCGACATTTTTTTTCTTTCTAGAAGTGCGCAATAGATTTTCTTTTGTTGCAAGAATGGGTATTGATAAGTTTTAAGGATTGGATAGAAATATTTTATTTGACATTTTTTTTACCCTTGATTTTAGTTATTTTATTTATATAAAAAATTTATTTTAACTTAGTATCCTAGTATTGAAATCCGTATTAGAAATTAATGTTTATTTTAATGTAAATGTTAATATCGATTTGAAAACATGTAGGAATAGGGTGATTGCGAATTTTGTTAGTACTTTTAACTTATTTAATAATGATTTTATTTAAATTTTTTTTAGACAAAATGTTTTGCTTTTTATAATGAAAAATTTAAAGCTTGGTAAAAATTATTTACTAACTTTGAATATTTTTTAAATAATTGCAAATATTGTATATATTGAATTTCATATTCGTATTTGTAAATATTGAGTAAATAATTATATATTGATCGTATTATTTTGAATGAGAAGTTTTAACTTGATTTAAATAATAAGAAAATGTGTTCCAATTACTGTGTTTAAATATAGAAATCTATATATAAAGCAAAAATGTAATTTTTTGATAGTGGCAATAAAATACTTTTATAATGTTGAATTTATTTTATTTTAATAGCAATTTTACTGAAATTTTGCTTTATTTTTTCATTTACAAATAATGACTTATACAGAAATCTTTATCAGAACTCTGCTTCAAACTACTTAAATTTTATCCTGAACAACAAATTATTTCACATAGTAAAACTGCTTTAAAATGTATACAAATATTTTTTTTGCTTATATTTCCTGAATTATTTTATTACAATAATCAATTCATTTGTAGACACAAGTAATGATAATGTTATAATTATCTTTTTTTAAAGAAAAAAAAATAAAAATATATTTTTTCTGGCTAGTAAAATTAATATAATTTATTCCCACAATTATTGCTTTAAAAATAGAATATTGTAACAAACGAATTGGACGATATTAACTGTAACTGTTGTGTACTGTTAACATCACCAATGAAATCAGAGATGGAAATAATAACATTTAAGCTATGAATTGAACTGACGCGTAATTGTAATATTTCTGAAATATCTCTTGTCTATGTAATTGTCGATCCTATGCTTGTTTTGAGCCTGTGTATCGTATACGTGAATGCTCGCAAACCCGTGTTTAAAATAAAATACTTAAAGTCAAGGACGTTTAATTATTGAAGTAATATAATTCTACATACAGGGTGATAATAATTAAAGTCCCACTTTCAAAATGCTGCAAAAAATAACTACTTGTCACAATGAGTTCAAATTTGAACTGAAGATACTTGAAGAAAGGGGAAACGGTATGGCATATAAAAAAGTTCCCCAGATTTTTCCCGTCCAATTTGGAATGACCTTGCCGTGGTGGATGGATTTTCCACTAACAGTATCACAACTGTTGAATGACTTGGAAGTCATTTTTTCCACCAAAATCCCAAACAATCAAGCACATTGAACATTACAGTTGGTTTAATGTGCAACTCATGCCAAATACCTATGAAATCAGAGATATTAATGTTGTAATTTCGATTCAAAATATCACTGGCAACAGAATTCACTTTCTTTATGCCACTTACAGGGCCATCTATTATTACATTTTGGAACCAATTTTTGATGCCATATTGTTTTTCCTTTTCAGATATATTCAGTTCATGTTTGAATTCATTGTGAGGAGTGCTTTTTACAGCATTTTGAAAGTGGCACTTTAATTATAATCAACCTGTATTTGAAATTTCTATGATACAAACAAAATGGGGCCTAACTTGTGGCCCAGTACGGAGAAACACCACCTTCAATCATCAACAGAAAATAAGTATCATTTTTTGTAAATTCTAATGTAAGAATAACTTGATCTTCCCGATCAATTTATTTTGATTGCCTGTTCATCCAGAATCGAATAGTTAGTTTAATCTTCTTGATTTACGACTTTAAATTCTTAAAATTTATCTGTTTCCTTGTAAACTACTGTTTGCTGTATTAAACAAAAAGCGTATTTCGTTTCAATGTATATTTATTTGGCACATAAATTCTGAAATGTTATTTGAGATACTACCTTTGTTTCATGAAAATTTAGTATGTTATGATAAACTTGATCCACGAGTAAAACAAAATTTATTTTTTGTATATTTATTTAACGAAACAATGCTTAAACGAGTCAAACAATGACTACTTAAGGGGGGAAATGCCATTTGGCATATTGCCAGTTTAATTGGGAAATTCTGTTTTTCTAAAAATAAATAAATAAAAAGGAAGTATTGATACGGTTTTTTTTATGGTGAAAGCTATTTATCTTTATTATCTATTGTGAAATATAATATTTTGAGTTATTTCAATAATTTTACTATGTACTGCTTAAATAATTCTAACTTGTGACATTGATATTTTGTGATTTTATTTGAGTACAGAATGATTTAATTTTTTTTAGGTTAACAATATTTGTGTGATATTAATATCGTTCTTGCAATTTAGAACGCTTAATTATTAGAGCTTTTCAGAATATTACATTTTTTAATGAAATTGTGAACTCTATCAAATATTACTAACATCATGACTTTTCTCGGAAGTGCAAAAAAGAAGCATTTCAAACCCTTAGCACAGAAATTGGGTGTAGAATCAGGACAAAACTTAACAATCATTATTTTAAAAATTTGGTAACGTTTTCAAATAATGAGGAATAATTTGTAAAGGGAAGGTTACAAAAAAGAACAGAAGAACGTCTAGCGTTTGACAAACAAGCGAAAGTTCAAACTGAAAATAATTTTAAATTAGAAAAGTTGCGACAGCAACTGGAATTTCAAAAGTGTGGTGTTACTCTTACGAATGTTCCTAATGGATCTGAACAATTTGAGTTGAAGAAATTTATCCCTAATTTTAACCCAATGGAGGACAATATAGATATTTTTTTTCAATCTACTGCAGAGGGAACTTAAATTTCTAAAAGTACTTGAGAATGAATCGGTTGAACCTCATCGGTTCTTTGACAAGTGACATAACTAATCTCATTGCTAGACAGTCCAAAAAAGAAGCACAAGACAAGCTCTTGTCAAAATGTTATTGAAGAGATTTAGGATTAATGCTGAAAAATTCAGACATCTTTTTGGTCAGTAGGAAACATGTGGCATGATTTCTACTAAGAACTCTAAATAAGAAATTACTTCGAATTATAGATACATGAGCTGAAAATTAAAGACTACAATGAATTAAAGGATTTATCTATTGCTGACCTAATTAAAAGGCGAGTACTTCCCGAGGTCAGAGACCGTTTTTAGACGATTGATCAGAATTGTCGCACTAAGGGAATTAGATGATAGATTAGATGCATACTGTAATATTCGTAGAATTTCAATGCTATAATTCAAAAGAGTTCAGTTTTGCTGTTCTGTGAGCCTTAATCAAATTTCAAGGAGGCTTATTGCCAACACCCGTGCATGCCTAAGGTTTGAGACTCTGTATATCAATCTTTTAGTTCTCCACCAGAGATCACTGATGAAATAAATGAATTTTCATTATCAAGGACACTTCCACAAGATGGGAGCTATTTGCCTTAAGAGATGTTACTGCCAAAATGTGAACCATAACATTTCTCGAGCAAGTTATTCTTCTTTATGGATCTCCAAGGCTTGTTATAATGGACAATGGAAGTTAATTTGATAGAGAAGTAATGCTTTGCTTCTTGTTAGAAATTACGCAAGTTCTCTCTCCAATTTACTTGCCTCAAGTTAGCTCTGTAGAAATGGAGAATAGGGACTTAAGACCCAAGTTTACTATTCTTGTTGGAAATAACCACACCATCCGGTCAGAAAAACTACTGCCCTTCAGCTTTGCTCTTAATGGTGCAAAGTCTGATACAACACTGCAGCAATTTTACTATCTTAAGAGAGAAATCGGAACATTAGATGATGGACAACATGGCGTAAGATCGGTGATAGTGAATGACAATTTCGTTGCGGAATTTACAAATAATTCTAAGGAAATGAAAGGCCGCTTTAAACAGAAACAAGATCAGCACAAGAAGTACATTAACCAAAGAAGAAGAAGCGCTCCTCGATAATCCTCTGGATATAAAGTATGGGTTAACTTACATTTTGTTAATAAAAAACGAAAAGGCAAAAGAAAAAAAATCGCTACCAGTTGTGAAGGACCTTTCATCATAGTGACTCAAAGCTCGCCAACGAGCTATGAAGAGCCAATCCTACCACTCCTGACGTACTTGTAGCAACTTACCATGTGTCTGCCATTCGTCTATATCTTGATACTTTCCAAATAGAACAAAAACCAATCCAGACACTGAGTAAAAGAGGTCGTTCTCCTCGTAAGACTAGTCCTAAAAGGAATCGAAAGTCTAATGTTTCCTCTGGGAATTCGTCGGGACGACAAGGGGGTGGGGAGATGGTAACAAACAAAATCGGACGATATTAATTGTAATTGTCGTAATTTGCTAGAGCCATATTTGAATGATATATGGCGATAATAAAAATTAAACTATGTAATGAACCGACTCGCAATCGTATTGTTTCTGAAATATCTTTTGTCTATGTAAATGTATGTCCTATGCTTGTTTTGCACCTGTGTATTGTCTCAACGAATGTTTATGTACCAGTGTTTAAAACAAAATGTTTAAAGTCATGGACGTCTTCTTTATGAATGGATATCATCCTATATATTTGCATATTCATGATACAATACATATAAGGTAAAATTAACTTGTATCCCATATCCGAAATATACAGAACATAAGGGAATTTTAATCAATATGGAAATAATTATGCGACATACAAATAGAAACACATGACAATTTATATTCAATACATCATCATTATTATTAACAGTGGCGCAACAGCCCTATGCGTGTACCAAGGCCGTTTGTCTGCTAGCAGATTTTGAGACAGGATATGTTTCCTTTTACTGAGTAGTATTGTCACCCCAACCCCCAGCAGTCATCAGAAGAATATCTAAGGTTTAAAGTGGATTCCGAACCACTACATGGCATCACCGGGACTTGAACCCGTAACCTGAGGCACAGAGAAGTAGTCACTCGGACATCAGGCTTCACATTCAATTCATAGAATCAATTATTTTGTAGAATCGAGTGAAAATTTTTAAAATTACAAAGAATTTCATTGTTGAAAGTTTTGTATTTTTTATAATGAAAGCTTATAATACAAAATTTATATACAAATATTAAATATTTATATATGTAATATACAAATTTTAAATATTTATTTAAAAAGGAAATCCGATATTTGATTTAAATGTTTTCAATAAATGATATTCAATATATGATATAATATTTTTTTTTCTAGTTGAAAGAAAATAAAATTCATTCAAAAAATCAGAAGAATAGAAAGCTCTATGAATATATGAGTCCAAATTTTCCTAGACGAATATTTCCTTAGCCCATTTTAGAAGAAATACTTTGTGTTTTGTGAAATTAAATATGAATGCCAAATATAAGTTTTATTATTTTTTTTAAATCGCAGCAGTACAAAACATTTCTTCAGAAAATAGCTGAAAACATTCTTTTAGAAAAATTTGAATTTACATATTCATAGAGCTATTCTCTAAAGAATTTGAATGAATTTTATTTTTGTTCAACTAGAAAAATAGTGAGAATATTTTGAACAAAAAATTAATTTTTCAAAACAGATTTCGATTTTTTTTAAAAATAAATATTTAAAAATGTGTATATTGTGAAAGTTTTCATTATAAAAGATACAAACCTTTCAACAATGAAATTCTTTTTATAATGTTAAAAATTTGTGCTTTATTCTGCAAAATAATGGATTCTGTATATTGAATATAAATTTGAAAATATGAAATATTTTAAATTTACGAAGTTAATGATCTCAGAAATGTAAATGCATTATTATTTTTATATAAATATATGTATTTTCTAGATCCTTACATATAAAAAAGCCGTATTTATCTTATTTTTAGCATACACACTTGAAGAAGGGTGAAACGGTATGGCATAAAAAAAGTTCCACCGATTGAACAAAAAATAAATTTTTCAAAACGGATTTTTTTTTCAATAAATATTAAAAATGTGTATATTGTAAAAGATTTCATTATAAACGTTACAAAACTTTCAGCAACGAAATTTTTTTTTATCATGTTAAAAAGTTTGCTTTATTCTGCAAAATAATGGGTTCTATATATTGAATACAAATTTCAAAAATATGATACGATTTAAATTTACGAAATGAATGATCATATAAATGTATATTTTTTATTAATTTTATCATATAAATATATATATTTTCTAGATCCTTACATATAAAAAATTTAGTTTTTTACTTATTTTTAGCATATAGTTTTTTGCAGTATTATCAATTATGATAAATTCTTTATATGATTAAGTTCATAAATCAAACAGCGTCATGTAGAAATGAAAACAATTATATGATTACCTCTTTCAATCCATTATTACTTATTTCAATTCAAAACTAATTATATGATTACTTCTTTAAATCTATTATTACTTATTTCAATTCGACAGTAATTATATGATTACATTTTCAATTACGCCATGTATTGCTAGAATGAAAAATAATTTATAATTTTAAATGGAGATTGTTAGAAATCCAAAGCAGTTTTATTTGTTATAAAATTCTTTGATTCAGAAAGCAATTTTATGCTAAGGAAAATAATTCATTAAAATTAATTACAGGTTACTTCAAAAATTTGCAATAACTTAATAATCATTTTTGTATTTTTTTTATTAATAAATTGTAAGTTTTAAGATATTTAAAAATTTCTATGGTGAAACAAGATTTAATGACAATTTTTTTTTTTTATCATTTATTCCATTTAAAATGTATATTTTGCTTCCTTTATAATTTGATTTCGTAATTTCCACTTTTCTCAATTTTTCCTTTATTCAAAATAATAATAATAATAGCTGTTATTTTATTTATTTCCTTTTTTGTTTTATTTATTTATTTTTTAAAATAGATTGACATTTTATGTACATTAAAGTACTGCGAATTTCTCACTTATTAACCCATATTAATGATATTTATAATTTGTAATCGTAATAATCTCTTACGCTCGGTGTTTCAAGTTTCGGGTTCGAATCTCGAAGGTTCCAGGGATGTTTATAGTGGTTCTGAATCTATTTTAAACAATAGATCTCGGTCTAATATGACAGTAGAGTGTTAGACATAGAGCTGACATCACTATTGCGTAAAAAGAAAACATCTTCTGTCTCGAAATTTGTCAGTAGACAGATTACTTTGGCCCACCATGCGGCTGTTGCGCCAATTACGAAAGAAGAATAGTAATAATAAACAAGTTTTTGTTTGATTTTAATTACTTTTACATAAAATAGATTGTTTGTACTGAAAAATATGCCATATACATAGGTAATATTTATTAAAATCAAATCAATTCAATCAGAGGTATATGGGAGAAATAATATCGTTTCCTTAAATGCAAATTTGTTTATTTGATTATCGCTATATTAATTTTCTTCCAATGGACTTATTTTTCGCTATTGAATAATTAATCCTCATGAAATTTATATATAACAGAATAAAACAGTCTTTAAAATTTCTTCGTTTTAGGACAATATACAATGTTAAACAATAAAATAGCTGAAATTTATTGAAAATATCACACAGAACTTAATTACACCAGAATCAAACGTGTTTCATAACGTCAGACACATCAACTTACATTAACTATTAAAGAGATAGAAAAGAATAAATTGAGACAGTTTTGTGTGTTTTTAGATGAGGTACAATATTTGCTTTTTTGTCAGAAAGCATTGCATGGAGAGATAGAATTCGAATCTAGATGTCTCAAAAAGTGTAATAATGTATAGCAGATTATAGAATGCAATTTTTCTCACATCCAAAATGTAAAGGCAAAAATGGGACTACACAAAGACATAAAAAGAATAAACAGAAATTAACGCAACGGCAATCATACCAGAACTAAGAATTCAAAAATTTAGAGTATAAGGAACACGCGAATTATACAATCACCTAAGTCAAGTCTACGAGCATAAAACAAATTTTATCTATACAAAATGTTGTATAAAATTTGATTCATAGTTGCCCAAACAACAAATAATAAACAATCAGTCCTGAAGTTAAACAGATGGTCTCAAAATTTATTTCCCTTCATATGCAACAATGTTAATATTTTATAAACCATAAGTGATTATTATTTTTTTTTCATATTTTTATATCCGAAATTGTAATCATTGTTTGCGCAATAAAGTTAGTTTAAAAATTTTGCTTCCATTTCTCATGAGCTTTTATGCTATGGCACTGATAATGATAAGAAAAGTTATTTCTAAAATCACAGTTTCATCCCGAAAAAACTTTTTTCAATTCCCTTAACTGGCCTGGACATACAGGGAAAATTATAATTTACAAAGAATTGTAATTGTAATCATGATTATAATTAAAAAACAGTCTCTTAACATATAAGATATGGGACAACCCACTTTTTCTTTCTGGGGTTATTATTTTTAATTCACTTTTTATATCAAGTACTAGTTGTATTTCATATGTTCTAATTATCATTCTACTGTGAAAGTGTTATGATCTATTTGATCTGCAGTTTTATACATTTCTTTCTTTTTCAAATTTACTCATCTTATTTATTTTCTTTTCGTTGCTGGAAAATACGAACAATTATTATTCTCTTTTAAAAGGTATTTTGTAATCCGTCATAGGCAATGAATTCAAGAATTTCGAGTTTCAGAGTAGTTCCTGTTGTTTTGTGACTAATCCTCAGTGTCCTGCAATGTGGGACGGACATCCTATAAGTGATCTACTCATGAATGGAGGGATAGGGGCAGCTTCTGTTCTGATGGAGCGCCCGTAGATGTCTGATTTTGCTCCGTGATTATCTTACAGTCATATGAGACCGGTACTTACGGATTAAAGTGGATTCCGAACCACTATAAACATCCATATCACCCCAGGGATTAGAGTCCCCGAGACCTGTGGTACTGAGCACCAGAATGCCAGCCACTCAGCCATCATGCCCCAATGTATGTGGTCTGCTGAGAAAATAATTAGACTCGAACCCGAAACCTGGGGTACCGAGCACCAGACCCTAGGACATTTAGGCCCAGAGCAGTTGCTTTATATAGGTTTCATTTTCACTTTTGTGAAAATCTGTTAACTTAGTATTTTAAATTGAGATAAAGCAGCACCAGCTAACATACATCTCAAAGCACCAATTCAAGTCAAGTCATCTAAGTAAAATAAAAAGTACTTTTCTTAAAATAAAGCAAAAATTAACTTATATTTTAAGAATTTTGATCTGAATTAGCTTTTATTTAAAAATAGATATGCTAAAAAAACCAATTATTAAAATCAAATTTTAGTATTTCTTTTTTTAAATCATGTTACATACTACCGAATGAAGCAACTTAGAAAAGTCAAAAATTGCAAATTTCAAATCCATTCCAGAAAAAAATACAAAAACTTGCAATCCACTTAACTGTAAGAAATTCAATTTACTGCTGAAACTATTTAGTTACAAGTATTATTGGAAGTAGTGAAGATTTTGAATTAAGTCTCGTTGTGTGAGACGAGACTTCTTTCCCTTCTTCTATGTCAGCTCGAATTCCGAACTTCCCTTTTTGAGATTAACAGTAGAACAAATTGAAAGTGCCAGGAGTTTCTTTCTATTATCGGACATGTTGTAGAAACAGGGTTTCTCTTTTTACCTTTTTGAAAATGTTCTGCAAGAGAACGTGTAAAAACGATCGAATTAATTCAAAGCGTGGAAACATTTCCAGCAAAGTAGCAGGTAACTTTTGCATTTTCTTTTGTTTAAGTTTAAAACTTCAAGTGATTTTATTCTTCAAGATTGTACAACTTTTAATCTGGTTGTGTTAAATGTTTTAAGATGGATTACGGATATAATTTTGATTAAGATTTGATAGATGCAAACATCTATTTTTTAGGGTATGATAATTAAATTTCATCTTTAGGCTAAATATAACCATCGTATAAAAATATTTATTTCATTTGATTTTTTTTAGTAAGGCGATTATTTTGTTCTCTGATAATAGAGAATATTTTAAAAAAAATATAGCTTGTGAATGATTGTTATTCACAAAAATAATTTTCAAATGTACAATAAAATGTTCTCGTTAGATCACCGAAGTTAAGCATCATTGGGCGCGGTCAGTACTTGGGTGGGTGACCACCTGGGAACACTGCGTGCCGTTGGCAAATTTGGGACCTGAATGGCCGAGTGTCTAGCGCTCTGGCGCTCGGTGCCCAGGGTTTCGGGTTCGAATCCCGGCGGTGCCATGGATGTTTGTAGTGGTTCGGAATCCACTTTAAGCCGTAGGTCCCGGTCTCCTATGACTGTAAGAGCGTCACGGAGCAAAAGTCAGGCTTCTACCTACGGGTGCTCCATCACAACAGAAGCTGCTTCCTTCCCCTTCAATCATGAGTCCATATGGGCTTGTGGGCTTGGCCAGCCAAGTGGGATAAGAAACAACAACAAACAACAACACAATAATAATGAATGTAACGTTTAAAATTATAAATTGTGGCTTGTATTTGTTTTCGTATTTATCTTTAATCAATCTATTTTTTTTTAAACTTCTGTAAAACAGCAGGTAGCTTTTGCATTTTCTTCTGTTTAAATTTAAAACATCAAGTGATTTTACTCGTGAAGATTGTACAACTTTTAATCTGGTTATCTTAAATGTTTTAAAATGAAAATCTTTTGAAGACGAGTAATCAAGTATAATTTATTAAGACATAAAAGATGCAAAAAACAATTTTTTAAGATACATTCATTAAAACTCTTGATCTTTAGGCTAAATATAGCCATAATATAAAAAATATTTATGTAATTTGATTTTTTTAGTATTGCGACTAATTAAATCTCTGATTGTAGAAAATGTTTAAAAAATGCAACCTAAAAATGTTTGTTATTCACTAAAAATATTTTTAAATGAATAATATTAATGCATATAACCTTTAAAATTATGAATTTTGACTGGTATTTGTTTTCATATTTATCTTTATCGATCTATTTTTTTTAAGCATTTTCTGTGAAGTAGCAGGTAACTTTTGCATTGTCTTTTGTTTAAGTTTGAAAGTGATTTTATTCTTAAAGATTGTATAACTTTTAATCTGGTTATCTTACATGTTTTGGATGAATATATTTTTAAGACGAATGTGCGGATATAATTTTGATTAAGACTTGAAAGATGCAAAAATCTATTTTTTAGAATAAGAAAATTAAATCTCTCCATCTTTAGACTAAATATAATCATAATATAAAAATATTTATTTCATTTGATTGGTTTTTTTTAGTAATGTGATTTATTGACTTTCTGATTGTAGAAAACATTTATAAAATGTTACTTCAGAATGTTTTTTATTCACTAAAAATATTTTACAAATGAATAATAATGTATATAATATTTAAAATTATAAATTCTGACTTGTATTTGTTTTCGAAATTATCTGTATCTATATCAAATTATCTATGTATTATATTATCAATGAATGAATTTATCAATCACTTATTGTTATCATTCAATTATCTATTTATCAATCAATCAATACTATCAAATTATATTTATCTATTTATATAATTTTGTGTAATTTATATGCATTTTTTTCTCCTTCAATAATTTTTTCCTATGTTTTTTTCCTTTGTTTAATAGTGCAATAATATTTCCCATTTTTCATTTTAGACGAAATTAATTAATAATTAAATAAATATTATTAATATAATTTTATACAAAATAAATTATACAAATGATTTGTATTATCTCAAGAAATAATCTTGCATGTTTCCAACGTTTTGTCTGGCATATATTTATAAATTCAGATTCACAAAAGCTATATTTGATAATACAATTTTAATTTTTAATTTAATTAACACAAATTCAAAAAATTTAAGCAACCGTAGCATTAAAAGAATTATAGAAGCCAGGCAAAAAGAAGCTAAAAAGAATTATAGCAACCGTAGCATAAAAGCACTAATTTTTAAAAAAAAAAATATTAAATTTATGTATTTAATTTTTTAATAATTTTTTTTCATATTTTCGTAGCATAATATTTAGTAAGTGTACTTTTGAAAACTGGTCATTTTATGTTTACCTTTATTCATTTTATGCTGTTTAGAATTTGAGAAATTCAAATCTTGTTTTCTATGCAAAGTAAATAAATATTATTCAAATATAGTATTTTTACGAAACAAAAATTCCGGCAATGATTACAAATATTCATATGTTTCTTCATGTTTTATTACTATCTTTAAGAATCATTGATTGCTATTTTTTTGTTTAATCAAACTAAAAAGTATTTTATAAAAGGAAATCTGGCTGTTACCTAGAAAATAATAATAAAAATCCAATCTATTTAATCAAAAGTTTGTCGAACAAATGATATCGTTTTATTCAATCTAATTTTGTTTATTTGACGATCAATATTTTAATTATCTGCATTTTGATTTTGCTTTCGATTTCAGTGAATGAAAAATACCAATATATCCACATTTTTATTTAATCCATATTTATGAAAATTTCTACTTGTTTGCGTTTAATTTTTTGAAGATATTTTACTTTGATTTTATTTCTTAATATTTTAGTTAAAAATCATCTGCACTAGCATTTTTTGTACTTCGAATGGTTTATATTTGATTCTACATTTGTTATTACTGGAAAATATATTTGAAACTTTAGACTACATAAGTATTTTAAGAAATATATTTTATTAAATATATTTTAGATATTTTTCCCTACAAAATATCTGAAAACTACAAACATATCTGATATTATTTATCATGTATAATATCATTTATCGAATTAAGCTTCTTGTAA
Source organism: Caerostris darwini (assembly GCA_021605075.1). Taxonomy (NCBI): domain Eukaryota; kingdom Metazoa; phylum Arthropoda; class Arachnida; order Araneae; family Araneidae; genus Caerostris; species Caerostris darwini. The sequence continues at coordinate 18,909 of BPLQ01007835.1, forward strand.
TATGCATTAAATGCGCTTTATTCATTGTAATACGTTTATTTTATTTTATTAAAACCGGTGCATAATTTATTTTTATTTAATAGCCAAATCATTATTAATATATAAAAATTAGTCACTACATTGCCAAATTATGAATGGAATCGACAATAATAATTTAAATACTTTCACAATTTTGCCATTAACTAAACATTCATCTAAAATCAGTTTTCCGTTTTATTTTTTTGTTAAACGGAAAACTAGATTTGTTATAATTAAAATTTATTTTATTATTAATATAATTATATATATATATATATATATATTCTTAGTAAGTACTCAGTGGCCACTTTATAATTGAATGTTACAAAATAAAAATAAACTTAGGATAATAATAGGGCAGATCTACCCAGAAGATCGCCGATTGATCTAGGTCTTCTATACTGGGTGATTAGGTTCCAAATCATGCTATCATATTTTACTTTGATTGAAATGCTCCAACACAGGGGTGACCAACACAAACGATCTTGCGGGCCACTTTGAAAATACATCTTAACTCCGCGGGCCGCATATAAAATTATACGTCCCTATATTAGATTTCGACCCACTACAGACATTTTTTTGAAGTGAAAAATTGAAACAATGAGTTATTATTGTGTTTACTATTATTCTTACATGTAAAAATATATAATATAATAATAATATTAAACGCGCACTGTGAAGAAATATATAACTCTAAATATGAAATATAAAAATTATATAAACATAAACAAATCATTAACAAATATTTATTTTACTAGTGCGATATTTGTTTCCCCACTCTTTCACTAGATTTTGCAGATCGATCTCAATTTGGATATTTGCACCTAGTAATTGGTGTTGCATATTAGCGTCCGTTATGTTTGAACGTGTTTTGTGTTTGGTCAATTTAATTTTAAAAAAAAGGATTCGCAGGTGTAATTTTAACCCAAACCGCTGACAATTTTTTGTACCCGATTTCTCAAATCGGAAAAAAAAAAATTTTTGTGATGTAAGTGTTGTAAAAATCTATTTTTGTGATGTTTCAAAAATATATTTTAATTCAATATTGCATTGTAACTCAACCAGTTCCCTTTCGAAATATTATAGGACCGAATCGATTTCAACATGAAAGGCAGAGGAATATAATTCAACAATTTTGTTTTCTCTAATTAAAATAAGCTGTAACTTTTCTTATTTCTTTTGCATATTTGATGTAATTTTGAATATATGGATGCGCAAATGTATTTTTTTATATGCAATGTATTTCACTACTTTGGCCATTATAAAATAAATATATTTTGTAAAAGTGTGCTAAATCTCACGGGCCGCAAAAATATTTAAGGCTGGCCGCGAGTTTGCCCCCCCTGCTCTAACATAAAATTACTAGTATTTTATCTGAAGTAAACTCTCATAAATAGAAAAATTCAATGATTATTTTTCTATTCCAGTTATTTTCATTAGTTGCTGTAATCATACGTATCCGTTTTAATCTCCAAAGATACACTATATACGACAAAAAAAAATAATAAAGATTGAAAAAGTATAAATTATGACTGTCTCAAATCCTTCAGTTTTTCAATGGCCAACCTGTATTTAAATAGATTGTTGACAATGTCTTTCTTTATAATATTTCAAAAAGAAATAAATTTTTATATCAGGGGTGGCCAACCCAAATTATCTTGCGGGCCACTTTCAAAATGCATCATAACTCCGCGGGACGCATATAAAATTATATATCTGTATATTAGATTTAGACCAATATGGATATTTTTTGGAGTGATAAATTGAAGCATAATGAGTCATCCTTTTTGTGCTTACTATTATTATGTAAACATATATAATAATAATAATAACACTAAACGCACATTGTTAAGAAATGTATAACACTAAAAATGAAATATAAACGAAATAAAAAAAAATGAAATCATTAAAAAATATTTATTTTACTAGTGCGATATTTGTTTCTCCACCCTTTCACTTAACATTTGTAAATCGATGCGCTCGCATCATGAATTCGCAGAATATTATTTAATTATTCTGTGAACTCATAACAGTAAACTCATAAATAAAGCAGGCATTATATGTCATATATTCTCAAGAATATCATTTAAATCAAAGTTAATTTTTTCTCATAATTTCGACAATTTTCGAATATATGGATGCATACATCATGCATTTATTTAATACATTGGTTTTCACTACTTTGATCGTTATAGAATAAATATATTTTGTAAAAGTGTGATAAATCTCACGGGCCCCAAAAAAGGTTCAAGGTGGGTCACGTGCGGTCCTCGGCTTGCTAAAATATATATAAGAATTAAAGTTTTATATTAGGAAAATGTATGCTTTTAACGACATTAAAAGCATGCATATATTAATAAATGCTTTAAAATAAACAATCAATTTTATTATAATTAAATAAAATTACTGAATGCTATTAAAAAGTTGGTCAAAATTTGAGATTCTTTAATTTAGTTTAAAAAAAAAAATTTAGTTGTTTTTTAATGAGAGAAAGTTCCTATCAAAGAATTCTTAAGGATTACTATTCCAATTCGAAAGGTTTGGTTTGTCGCTCTACGGTCACTTTGTGCATACAAGGGCTAAACAGACCGGGAGCTACAGTTTAACGTGGATTCCGAACCACTCGCAAACATCCATGCCACAGCCCGGATTTGAACCTGAAGCCTGTGATACCAAAGGCCAGAGCGCTAGCCAATTGACCACTAGAACGCTTCCAATTAGAAAAGCGTAAATTTTGATGTAATTTTATATATGGGTAGGGCGGTATTATATAGTATGGGGCCTGAATGGCCGAGTAAGTCCCGGTTTAATATGGCTGTTGGGCGTAGGGCAGAAAACCCTACCCCATAAAAAAAAAACATCTCTCGCCTCGTAATCCGCCAGTAGGCAGACGGCCTTGGCCCACAATGGGGCTATTGAGCCAATGATGATGATTATATAGTATGAACTCCACCAAGTAGCTTTAAATAATATAGAAATATAATATCAAAAACGAAAAATGATTATCCGTTTACAATTTAAATTGAGGAAAAATTACACAGGAAAATTCCATTTATTCATTTTCATTCAATTTCATTTAATAACAAAAAAATGATTTAATTTTAAATAATTATATGTTTGAATATTTATTTCCAATCGTATTGATATAGCTGACAGAGAGTATGTATTGATTAGAATTAAATATGCCGTAGGTTTAAAAGCTAGGCTATTTAAAAGATTGTTAAACACATTTCGATAAATTTATGAATATATTAGCTATATATATACGTAAATTATTGATCTTATACTAAGAAAAATGCAATTAGCAATACATGAAATACCAAAGAGTCATGCTCGTAATCTACTAATACAATATAGGATCGCTGTTGGGCACGTAACACCATAATGGTAGACGCGGTGGCCATTGATCTAAGTATAGGATCCCGAGATTATTAATCAGATTTTAGGATGGATTTTACCCTCCATTTCTTATAGCGAGCACGTTCTAGACCCCGGAAAAGTATTCGGTATCTTGTAGAGGTTGATAGAAATGATATTTGGAGAGATTGGAAAAGAATACATATAATAATTCATATCTAAAACAAAGTTATTTATTGTTATATAAATATCGCAGGACAATGCTTATATAATTTGCTTTCAAGGTGTTATTAAGAGCGATATATAACCCTGAAACTTTATCTAATCAAAGATAATATATTCATATTTCAAATACCAATTGTTCAACCATTCTTTATACGTTAACTTTTACACTATAAAAATTTTCAGATGTAAATATTAGTGGTAGTAAAATGTATTACGCTTTAAATATATTATTTATGTTTTTACATATATTTTAAAACAACAATTTTTGTGTACATAAGTATATTTTTGTATTCTGATGTTTAAAAATTCGGGTCCCGACTCGTGGCTCAGCGGTAACGAGCGCCGCTGGTGATCATTAAGACTGAGGTTCAATCTGCTGGCGGCATTGTTGTAGATATTGTTTCAAAACGAGTAGACTCGATGGAGGGTCAGCTTCCTTCACTTCTTATTGAGGTAGACATTTCTCAGTTCTTGGTCTATCACCAATCACGATGGAGCAAATTATGGTGTACTCCATATTTAATCTGAAATTATTTCGACCTGTGCAGGTAGCATAGAAATTCCCTTATTTTAGGAGTCTCATTATATCATTGCCGAATATCTGATATCAAATTTGAGAAACAGGTTGTTCTCATTAGTAAACACTAATTGCATGTAATATAACTACCCATAATATTGATTGTCTGCAGTCAAATTTGAGTAATGAGTTGTTACTATATACTTGTCAGATAACATACATCTTTTCTCCTGTGAATGAAATGTCAAAACTCTCCCCATGAGAAAAATATGCTACAACGCTGTTTCAAAAAGGAGGAGACTCTATGTAATTTGTGATGCACAGCCTCTTGCCTCGTTAGTCAGACCACCTGGGGGAGTTACCGGGTTTTTTCAAATACGATATGCTAATTAGGTGTAGTTCCCCTTAAAAGTACTCCCCGAAGGGAATTTCTTCATTCTTCAGCGACTCGGTCAAGTCAGACTTTTAACTACGAGTGCTCTATAATAATAGAAGCTGCTCCCTTTCCCACCATCCATGAGTAGACAATATGAATGATAAAAGCTATGTGAATGAATGATAAAAATTTGTATTAATATAAAAATTTCAATTACGGTTGTACGTGTGATATAACATATAAAATACCTTTCCATCAAAACTAAGAAATTTTTTTTTAAAACAGTAAAATATTGACAAGAACCTAATTCAGCAGCATAGTAAGAACGGTTTACAGAAGGCAGCTACAGTACAACTTTTAAAATTATTTATCCATTTAGAAAAATAAAACTTTTGGTATCATAATGTACAATAAGACTTGAAAACCGAAAATTTTGTGATAAATGAAATCCCATTTTTGAAGATAAAATGGGATTTCCTGTTTAAAAACATTTTACTACTACGCTGGACATTTATTGATTAATGAATGTTCTAACTGAAAAAAAAAAATCATTCGAAAAATGCTCTAAATCCTAAATGGTAAATACTTTCTAAAACACTTCAAAACTTTCTTAAAAGAATAAAACTGATGGAAAAGAAAAAACTTTTTTATTGCCTTTTATTATTCTTTCAAAACATTTCAGAATAAGAAAAAAAAATCGATTTCAAACAAAAAAAAATTAAATGCAGTTATGGTCAAGATAACTGCATTCTGTAAAAAAAAAATTGAAAAAAAAACATACTTTTTTTAACTTTGCTTCACAAATATTATTTTTTATTTTTGTTCTAAAATTTTGGAATATAATAACTGTAAAATAATTTAGAGGAAAATTATTGTTCATTCAAATAATTATACAAAATAATTACATTTAATAATTTAAAAAAATAATACTGAAAAAGATTTATAGTCATAATATTGTATATAATAATGCACAATATTTATTAAAAAAAGCATTCTATAAAGATAAAAAAAAAATGATTTCAAAAGTTACATGTTGTCTTGTATTTTAACTTAATACTTATGAAACAAATTGGCAACTATACTTTTTAAAACTCTATTTTTCCAGCACTATTCAAATAAAATTAATTCAGTCCTATAATAGCAAATAATTTTAACAACATAATTCGACATGTTGTTTATTAAAAAATTACAAAGTTTAATTAAAAATATTTTAGAATATTTAATGCTAAAATCAAATATATAATAAAATTTAAATTTAATTTATTGAAATTTTTTATGTTTGAAATTTAAATTGATTTTAGTAAATTAATTTAATAATTTAAATATAAAATATTTATTTAATAATACAATATAATACTTAGCTATTATAATGGACTGTAAAGGAATGGAATGCATTATTAACTGTTATATTGTAATGAAATGCTTAAATTATATGGGAATGTGATGTATTATTAACTATTATATTGAAATGTGACGTATTATTAACTATTATATTGAAATGTGACGTATTATTAACTATTATATTGAAATGTGACGTATTATTAACTATTATATTGAAATGTGATTCATTATTAACTATTATATTGAAATGGGATTCATTATTAACTATTATATTAAAATGTGATTCATTATTAACTATTATATTGAAATGCGATCCATTATTAACTATTATATTGAAATGCGATCCATTATTAACTATTATATTGAAATGTGATGCATTATTAACTATTATATGGAAATGTGTTGCCTTATTAACTATTATATGGAAATGTGTTGCTTTATTAACTATTATATGGAAATGTGATGCATTATTCACTATTATATTGAAATGTGATGCATTATTAACTATTACAGGGAAATGTGGTGCATTATTAAATATTATATGGAAATGTGGTGCATGAATGTAATATATTATTAATAATACATCATATTCCAATATAGTTAATAATGCATTACTTTCCAATATACTAGTTAATAATGCATTACATTCCAATATATTAATTAATAATGCATCCCATTCCAATTTAAATTTTTTTCTACTATTCTACTAACTTATATAGGAATATGATGTATTATTAATATGAATGTAATATATATTACATATATATGGAATGTAAAATATTAATACCTCACATTCCAGTTTATTAGTTAATAATACATCACATTCTAGTATATTAGTTAATAATACATCACATCCAGCTATATTATTAATAACTACAATAGTATATTAGTTGAATCCATTTATATTAGTTAATTTTTTTTTCTGACAATATTTATCTGTAATAATACATCACATTCAGTATATTAGTTAATAATACATCACATTCCAGTATATTAGTTAATAATACATCACATTACAGTATATTAGTTAATAATACATCACATTACAGTATATTAGTTAATAATACATCACATTCCAGTGTATTAGTTAATAGTACATCACATTCCAGTATATTAGTTAATAATACATCCCATTCCAATTTAAAAATTTCCACTACATGAAAGAAACAAAAAGCAATGGAAAAAATCCTGAACAAATAATGTTATTTGTTTTTCTTAAACAATTTTCAATGAAATACTAGAAAATCTTGAATAATCCCATTTACCCTTTCCCGAATGCGAGTTAAAGTCATGGACAACAAACTCTTGTTTTCCTACATCATCTATTTCCTTTGAGGACTGCAAGTATTCCATTTGGACTTCTTTTGCATTTATCATTACTTTTTACTTCTATTGGCGTTTTCATTCTGTGTGTTTCTCCGATCAGCTACTTTATTTAACTACGATAGTTGAATCCTTTTATATCTAAATTTTTTTCTGACAATATTTATCTGTAGATAGAGTTCTTTTAAAGTTTTGGTCATTATGCTTCTTTTTTTATTGAATTTTAAAACATTTTGTATTAAAGTTATTATTTGCAAGACAAAATTTCTAATAATTCTTACTGAAGGTTAAAATATTTTAATTTATTAAAATTTAAATGGTTTCAATTTGTTGTTTTTATTATTCTATTTTGTTAAACAGTGATTGATGTTAACAAATTACATTAATTATAATCAATTTTGATTTTATGATTTTCATTTGAGGTATTAAATTTTATATATCATTTTATTTTTCATATTGAGATTGGTTTTGGATTTTAGAAATATTTTGCGTTTTAAAATTATTGAATAAAACGTGAGACTTATTTTCAAAATAAAATCAGCGATTATCTCAAAATCACGTTTCATCTGAAATTATCAGAAATCACCTTTATAAGAGTATACTCTACGTTGTCATTATAATTTTTTTATTGAATCTAAAACATTTCTGTATTAAATATTTAGTATTTGCAAGACACATTTCTAATAATTCTTACTGAATATTAAAAAATTTTAATTTATCAAAAAAAAAAATTTTAATTTGTTGTATTTATTAGTCTATTTTGTTAAACAGTGATTGATGTTAACACAAGTTACATTAAATATAATCCAATTTTGATTTTATAATTTCGTTTGAGGTATTAAATTTTATACATCATTTTATTTTTCATATAATGAATTAATTTTTTATTTCAGGAATATTTTGTATTTTAAAATTATTCAATAAAACGTGAGACATATTTTCAAAAAAAAAGAAATCACTGATTATCTCAAAATCACTTTCATCTGAAATTATCAAAAATCCCCTTTATAGGAGTATTACTCTAGGTTACATCACTATAACTTATTTAAATAAAAGTTTATCATTTAAGTCAAATATGCCCTTTAAACTACATTAATGAATGTATTCTGTATTCAGTTTTTAATTAATTTTTTTAATCTTTGTAAAGTGAAATTAACACACTGTTAGGCTTGTTATTTCAGTATCGTGTGATAATTATCACACGTATCTGTATCGTATCATATGACAATTACGTATATCGTATCGTATGACAATTATCACACGTATCGGTATGAAAACTAAGTCTGTATCGTATCAATGACAATTATCAAACGTAAAATCTGTACTGTATTGACAATTTTAAACAGAAAAACGTATCTGTATCGTATCATATGACAATTATCACACGTATCTGTATCGTATCGTATGACAATTATCACACGTATCTGTATCGTATCGTATGACAATTATCACACGTATCTGTATCGTATCGTATGTTCAATTGAACACCTTGTTGTTATCGTATCTGTATCGTATCGTATTATCTGTATCGTATCACACGATACGATGTATCGTACAGATGACAATTATCACACGATACGATACAGATACACTGACCAGTGCATCAGATTTGTCATAGACTCGAAAACTTCGAAAATCTTCGAACTTCTAGTGAACTGCATTTGTGAATCAATTTATCTTTAATTTTCATTTTCTGTCAATCATAATTTGTAATAACCCAGAGTTCTGTAAATATATAATACTTGTAAATTTAAATTAAAGTGTTAATATGAACCTAAAAGTGGACCTTTTCTAGCAGCCGTTATAGATCTAATATAAGCCGAGACGTTACACTGGGGCTAATTAGACAAAAAAATAGTTTAGTTTAAAGCAGATTCCGAACCATTAACCATTCCAGTTGCTAGGATTCTAACAGTGTAGTGTTTCAGTTGGATAAATTTTTACTAAAACCACATTACAAAATCAATTTTAATATTTCTCTCTTAAAATGAAATTAAGAAAAATAAAAAGATATCACACGTAATTCTTCAATTTAAATACAATTATTAAATCTATGAAATATGGGTTTAACGGAACAAAAATCTTTAATAGGCTAATTGGGAACTGAGAACTATTAAATTGGTTATAAATTTCCGCATGTAAGAGATTATTTTTATTACCCCTAATTATCATTATCTGGGAGAAATTTAAATTGAATGCATCTTATCTGCTTAAAAAATTTTTCATGTGAAAATAAAATGGATTTCATTAAAGAACTGTTTACTCAGCCAATTCTTGTTGCAGTAATTCGATTATTTTCACTAAATTTGTTTTCCCACAATTTCACTTTGCATAGAATTTAATAGATATTTCTTTTTTATTAATCCCCTTTATACATTTTTGAACATTAAAAAAGGATTTTTGTTAACAAGAAAATCTGCTTTCTGCTAGCATTGCAAAAGCCCAAATTTATCTACTAGTCATAATTTAGTTTAAAATACTTTTTTTTTACCACGGTGTTTATTTTTGGCGCTTAGCCAAGTAATTTTAAGTATCTGATAGGATATCTGCTTTGTATTGAATGGCATTGTTTATGCATCAATTAACAAATGCTGCAGAGTAAAATTTTTAATTGGATGTTAGGACTTGTAGATGCTGTTGTATGTATTGTTAAGATAACAGACCATGATAAAATTAGGAAAGATCTGCGTATTTCGATGACTATCGCATATTGTTATTGATGTGAAACAGATAATTTTTTTTCCTTCTTTGAGTTAATTCAGTTATTAATAAATGGTTTAGAAATAAAGCTCTATAAGTATACATATTATGTTTATAAACAAGTAATATAAAAAAAAAAACCAGTCAATTCCTACTTGGGTCAACAAAGAAAAATTTTATTTTAGTTGCTTTTTATTAAATAATTACAAATTTTTCCCCATATAAAATTAAATTTAATTAATAAACTAATAGTTGAAAAAACTGTATTAACATCAAGTGTTATCCACTACAAGTTTAAAATAATACAAGAATTAGAGAATGCTGTTATTCAATTTGCATTGTAAGAAACTTGGAAAAAGTTTGTTAAAATTGAATTATTGATTTTTAAAAGACAAAAATTAAATACCTCTAAATACGATAATTTTTATATTAATTTACAAAATTTTTTTGTGTAAACAGTTTTCAAATATTTTTGTATGCATCAAACTCGGCATTACTAATTTTTTCTTTATATACAAATTTTAAATCGGTCGATATTTAATTCAGAGGAAAAAACTTTATGCTCGAAATGCAATTTGTGAAATTCGAGGGGAAAAAAAGTAAAGGACACCATCTCATAATTATGGACTTCATGAGGCAGGACATAATAAGTTTCTCTCAAGAAACTGGAAATGCAATATTCAAATCAGTAATTGAGCAGGACAGAACCTCATGTTGTTTGCTCTAGATGATTTAAGTTTTGCATGTAAAGAAATTGTGATATTTCTTAATTGAATTAAGCTTTATAAAGTTCTTTACTTGTTGTTATTAGAAAATTTGTAACACCATAATAGAAATATTAACTAAAAATAAGCAGTATAACTAAAAATAAGAAATATTATCTATAAATAAATGACGGATAGACTATAAAGATTAAATATATGTAATTAAGCAATTTATTTACAATTTATTCAGTATAAATAAACATTGAAAGAACTAAAAATAAGCAGTGAATTTACTATGTATAAATGTGTATTATTTATGTATTTAAAAGACAATCACTAAACAAAACAAAAACAAATATTACTTCTTTGTATTATTCTAAATGTTTATTTTTTTAGGCAATAACAATGAAAGCTTTATTTATTAGAATAAACATTTTACAATTATTTTTTTCAGTTATTTATGTTATATTATAAGCAATTTAATCCTATAAATTTCAAAGAAATATTACTTTATTGTGAGTTTAGTATAAAAATTAATTCTCCATTTTATTTTAAGAGTATTAAAGTCTATTTATTCTCACGTTGGAATCGGCTAAAAATACCAAACAAAACTAAATCAAAATATGAAAACAATTTGTACCATTAAAAACGTTATAAATAAGAAAAGAAAACATCGTGCGTAACTAAAACTATTACTAACTATTCGTTTTTTTCAAATTTAAATTCTCAGCTCTTTAAAAATATAACTTGGTTAAAAATTCAAAAAAAAAAAAAAAAAAAAACTGAATTATTCTTCCAGAAAAAATTAAATGACAAAATTTTTTATTTATTTTCCTTAGATTTAAAGACTTGTTTCATACTCGCACTTTATCACGTAGTTCACTCTTTTTACGGACATAAAAAAGAAAGTCAGTTGTAATAACATCTGGAAGAAAAATAAATATTTAATTATTTTCTTTTATTTGCAGCTGCACTACAGAGAACCAAATGATGATATTATAAACCCATATCATGTACTTTGCATTTTCCATTACTGCAGATTAAAAACGCTCACAAGAAAATATGGACTCGTGTCTTATTATTTTAGTTAACATGAAATAAAAAAAAATAAATAATAAGTGCCAATAGATGGCGAAAAAAAAAATGCTTATCCTGCATTACTTAAACAGTAACTGATTCAATTATTTCCCATCATCGTGGTTCGAAATCTTTATTCATACATTTTTTAGAAGGATAATGTTCTTTTATTTACATAATTAGCCGTCATCAATCACTGGCAGTCTAATGCAAGCTATACCCGAGAGTATTCAACAGCTTATGGCACAAGATAGCTATTTAAACGTGTCAAAAAAAGTTATGCATGCAATCAATACGATAAAAAATTAAAGTTATTTATTTATCTAGTAAGGCTAATCTGAGATAATCAGATAAGTTGGATGCATATTTTATGTCTAAATAAAGTGGATGTGTGACTTACTAAAATTCTGCTTATAATCAACTTAGTTAATTTTTATGACTGCTAAGTCTCTATTAAGGATAAGACAAGATTTTTTAATTTATTTGGAAGCGTTATTATGTACTTTATTGTCTAAAACTTTATTTAAATTAATTAAATTTTATTTCATTTCCTAAAAAGTGACTGTTTAAGAGAAGGTGATATTGTGACATAATTAAAATTTTATATTAAAAAAAAGATACCGAAATTCCACTTGCATATAATAACTTTATGATATTTTAAATATAAAATGAACTACTTGGTAATTTACACAGATATAACATAAAAACGCTATAGCGTAATGTAATAAATTAACTATATTAAAGATATTTAATGTTAAATGTTAATTTTTTTGGAAGCTAATTTTCAGAGCGTTAATTAATAGAATAATTTTTTTTTTCCATTTCTTTATAATTTATTATAAACTATTTATTTCTATAACTTTCAGATAAACATTACTTTATTGTTAATTAAGTATAAAAATAATTGTACGATTTTATTTCAAAAGTATTAAATTATATTTATTCTTACATTGAAATCGGCAAAAAATACAAAATGAAACTAAATCAAAATATGAGTAGAATTTGTGCCATTAACAACGTTATAGGTATGGAAAGAAAACTTTGGGTAATAATGGTTTTAGTTATACACTTTCTTTTTAAAAATTAAATTGTCAGCACTTTAAAAACATGACATGCTTACGAAGCAAAAAAAAAAAAAAAAAAAGTAAAAAACATCTGAATTATTCTTCCAGTAAAATTAAATGACAAAATTTATTATTTATATTTTTTTAGATTTAGTGTCTTGTTTCATACTCGCACTTTATCACGTAGTTCTCTCTTTTTATGGCCATAAAAAAAACAAAGACAGTTTTAATAATATCTGGAGGAAAAATAAATATTTAATTATTTTCTTTTATTTGCAGCTGCATACACAGAACCAAACGATGATGTTAAAAACCCAAATCACGTATTTTGCATTTTCCATTACTGCAGATTAAAAACGCTCATAAGAAAGTTTGCGTCTTGTTATTTAGTTAATATGAAAGAAAATAAGCAGAACTATAATGAGTGCCAATAGCTAGTCAAAAAAAAATGCTAATCCTGCATTAATTAAACAGTGACTGATTCAATTATTTCCCATCAACGTGGTTCGAAATCTTTATTCATAAATTTTTTAGACTAATTTTCTTTTATTTACATAATTAACCGTCATCAATCCCTGGCAATCTAATGCATGCTATACCCGAGAGTATTCAACAGATTATGGAACAAGATAGCTATTCAGACGTGTCAAAAAAAAGCTGTGCATGTAATTAATATGATAACAAATTAAAGTTGTTTATTTATCTAGTGAGGCTCATCTGAGATAATCAGATAAGTTGCATGCATATTTTATGTTTAAATAAAGTGGATGTGTGACTCGCTAAGAAATCTGCTCATAATCAACTTAGATCATTTTTATGCCTGTTAGAACTTCATACGTGTTAAGACTGGATTTTTTCATTTATTTAGAAGCGGTATTATGTACTTTACTGTCCCAGACTTTTTTTAAATTAGATTTTTGCTTCCTAAAAACTGACTGTTTAAAATAAGGTGATGCGGTGAAACAATTAAAGCCTTAAATATATATATTAAAAGTCAGGATACCAAATTTCCTCTTGCGTATAATAAAATGAATTGCATGTTAATTTACACAGATATAACATAAAAACGCTGTAGTGTAATGTAATAAATTAACTATACTAAAGATATTTAATGTTTATAAATGTTAATGGTAAACGTTTATTTTTTGGAAGATAATTTTCAAACCTTTATTTATCAGAATAAATGTTTTATAAATATGTTTTTCCAATAAATATGTTGATAAATATGTTTTTCCATTTATTTATATTTTATTATAAACTTTTTCTTTCTATGATTCTTCAAGAATAATTACTTTATTGTCAACTTAGTATAAAAAATAATTGTACAATTTTATTTCAAAACTATTAAATTATGACATATATTCTCACATTGTAATCGGCTAAAAATACAAAACAAAACTAAATCAAAATATAAATAGCATGTGTGCCATGAGCAATGTTATAAGTATGAAAAGAAAACATCGTGTAGAACTAAAACAATTATTACAATTATTTATCTCAAAAGTAAATTCTCGGTACTTTTACCGAGAATTTACTTTACTTTTATTCAATGACTTACTTAAGACGTAAATTAAATAAAATTAGAAACATCTGAATTATTCTTCCAGAACAATTAAATGACGAAATTTATTATTTATATTTTTTTTTAGATTTAAAGACTTGCTTCATACTCGCACTTTATCACGTAGTTCACTCTTTTTACGGACAGAAAAAAAGAAAGTCAGTTGTAATAACATCTGGAAGAAAAATAAATATTTAATTATTTTTTTTTATTTGCAGCTGCATACACAGAATCAAAAGATGTTATAAACCCAAATCACGTACTTTGCATTTTCCATTACTGCAGATTAAAAACGCTGAAAAGAAAGTTTAGACTCGCGTCATACTTATGTTGTTTATTTTCTTTCTTGTTAAATAAAATAACTATAATGAGTGCCAAAAGCTAGTAAAAAATGCTAATCCTGCACTGATTAAACAGTAACTGATTCAATTATTCCCCATCATCGTGGTTCGAAATCTTTTTTCATACATTTCTTAGACGGATAATCTTATTTTATTTACATAATTAGCTCTCATCAATCACTGGCAATTTAATGCAAGCTAGGGCCGAGAGTATTCAACAGATTATGGCACAAGATAACTATTCAGACGTGTCAAAAAAAAAAAAAAAAGCTGTGCATGCAATTAATATGATAAAAGAATAGAAGTTGATTATTTATCTACTAAGGCTCATCTTAGATTATCAGATAAGTTGGATGCATATTTTATGTTAAAAAAAAATGGATGTGTGACGTGCTAAAAAATTTGATTATAATCAACTTAGATAATTTTTATGCCTGTTAAAACGCCATAGAAGAAAAGACTTGGAATTTTTCAATTTATTTAAAAGCATTTTTGTGTATTTTATTGTCGCAAACTTTATTTAAATTAATTAGGCGTTTATTTTATAAAAAGTGACTGTTTAAGATAAGGTGATAATGTGAAACAATTAAAGTCTTAAATATATGTGTTAAAAACGGAATACCAAAATTCCTCTAGCATATATTAACCCTATGGTATTTTCAATAGAAAATGAATTACTTGGTAATTTACCCAATAATATTAAATAATATTTGAAAAAACTGTATTAACAATAAGTATCATTCACTAAAAGTAAAAAAAATGTATTTGAACTAGAATGGATGAATAAAAAGTATTTTATTATTGATTGAAAATTTGAACAAGATATATATATATAGGGAGAGTGTGAGCTAATAGAAGGAATTGAATAAACATCAATTTTTTATCATATTAATTGCATGCTTTAATTAATTTTTTTTTCGACATGTCAGAATAGATATCTTGTTCCATAATCTGTTGAATACTCTCGGGTATAACTTGCATTAGATTGCTAGTGATTGATGAGAGTTAATTATGTAAATAAAAGAACATTATCCGTCTCTATTTTATGTCTAAATAAAGTGAATGTGTGACTTGCTAAAAATTCTGCTTATAATCAAGTTGGATAATTTTTATGGCTGTTAAAACTCCATACAGGATAAGATACTAGATTTTTTAAATTTATTTAGAAGTATTATTATGTTCTTTACTGTCCCAAACTTTATGTAAATTATTTAGATTTTATTTTATTTTCTAACAACTGAGTGTTTGAGATAAGGTGATATTGTGAAACAATTAATGCCTTAAATATATATATTAAAAAATACGATACCGAAATTTAACTTGCATATAAAAACCCTTTGTTATTTTAAATATAAAATGAATTACTTGGTAATTTTCATAGATATAACATAAAAACACTAATGTAATGTAATAAATTAACTACACTAACGATATTTAATATTTATAAATGTTGATGATAAATGATTTTTTTTTGGAAGATTACTTTGACAGCATTATTTATTGTAATAAATATTTTATAATTATTTTTTTCATTAATTTATATTTTATTAGAAACTATTTTATCCTAACCTTTCAAAGAAACATTACTTTATTGTTAATTTACTAAAAAAATAAATGTGCAATTTTATTTTAGAAGTATTAAACTCTATTTATTCTAACATTGGAATCGGCTAAAAATACAACCGAGTTAATGATAAACATTTTATTCATATTTTTTATTAAGTTTTGTTTTGTAAGTATGAAAAGAAAAAATCGTGCATAGCTAAAATAATTATTAAACATTCTTTTTCAAAATTAACTTCTCTGTACATTTAAAAACATGACTTACTTACGAAATAAAACAAAAAAAGTTAAAAAAAAACGTCTGAATTATTCTTTCAGTAAAATTAAATGACAAATTTATTATTTATTTTTTTAGATTTAGAGATTAGTTTCATACTCGCACTTTATCACGTAGTTCCTTTTTTTTTACGGACATAAAGAAACAAAGACAGTTGTAATAACATCTGGGAGAAAAATAAATATTTAATTATTTTCTTTAATTTGCAGCTGCATACACAGAACCAAAATGATGTTAAAAACCCAAATCACGTACTTTGCATTTTCCATTACTGCAGATTAAAAACGCTCAAAAAAAGTTTAGACTCGCGTCTTATTATTTAGTTAATATGAAAGAAAATAAACAGCAGAACTATAATGAGTGCCAATAGCTAGTTAAAAAAACGCTAATCTTGCATTAATTAAACAGAAACTGATTCAATTATTTCCCATCATCGTAGTTCAAAATCTTTATTCATACATTTTTTAGACGGATAATGTTCTTTTATTGACATAATTAACCGTCATCAATCACTGGCAATCTAATGTAAGCTATACCCGAGAGTATTCAACAGATTATGGCACAAGATAGTTATTCAGACGTGTCAAAAAAAAGTTATTGACGCAATTAATATAAAAAATTGAAGTTGTTTATTTATCTAGTAAGGCTCGTCTGAGATAATCAGATAAGTTGGATGCATCTTTCATGTCTTAATAAAGTAGATGTGTGACTTGCTAAAAATTCTGCCTATAATCAACTTAGATATTTTGTATGCCTGTTATAAAACTCCACACAAGAAAAGACGTTTAATTTTTTAAATTTATTTAGAAGCCTTATTATGTAGTTAATTGTACCAAACTTTATTTAAATTAATTAGATTTTCTTTTATAAACTGACTGTTTAAGATAAGGTGATATTATGAAATAGTTAAACCTAAAATATATATTAAAAAAAAGGATACTGAAATTCCCTTGCATATAATACTCCTATGTTGTTTTAAATGTATATAATTAATTACTTGGATAATTTTCACACATGTAACATAAAAAGACTTTAATGTAATGGGATTAATTTAATATACAAAAGTTATTTAATCTTTATAAATAATGTTAAATGTTTATTTTTTTAGAAGATAATTAATTTTCAAACCGTTATTTATTAGAATAAATATTTAATCAATACTTTTCCTTTTATTTATAGTATATTATAAACTATTCAATCCTATAACTTTCAAAGAAACATTACTTTACTGTTAATTTAGTAAAAAAATAATAATAATTGTACGATTTTATTTTAAAAGTATTAAATTCTATTTATTCTTATATCAGAAACGGCTTAAAATATAAAACAAAACTAAATCAAAATATGAACAGAATTTGTGCCATTAGCAAAGTTATAAATATGAAAAGTTTATGTGTAACTAAAACCATTATTACCCATTCTTTTTAAAAATTAAGTTCTCTGCAATTTAAAAACATGATTTACTTACGAAGTAAAAAAAAAAGTAAAAAACATATGAATTATTCTTCCAGTAAAAATAAATGATAAAATTTATTATTTATTTTTTTTTAGAATTAGTGACTTGTTTCATACTCGCACTTTATCACGTAGTTCACTCTTTTTAGGGCCATAGAAACAAAGACAGTTGTAATAACCTCTGGAGGAAAAGTAAATAATTAATTATTTTCTTTTATTTGCAGCTTACACAGAATCAAATGATGATGTTATAAAACCCAAATCACGTACTTTGCATTTTCCATTATTGCAGATTAAAAACGCTCAGAAGAAGGTTTAGACTTGCGTCTTATTATTTAGTTAACATGAAAGAACATAATCAACAGAACTATAATAAGTGTCACTAGCTAGTAAAAAAAAATTCTACTCCTGCATTAATTAAACAGTATCTGATTCAATTATTTCCCATCATCGTGGTTCGAAATATTTATTTATACATTTTTTAGACGGATAATGTTCTTTTATTTACATAATTAACCGTCATCAATCACTGGCAATCTAATGCAAGCTATACCCGAGAGTATTCAACAGATTATGGCACAATTCAGACGTGTCAAAAAAAAGTTATGCATGAAATTAATATGATAAAAAACAGAAGTTGTTTAGTTTTCTAGTAAGGCTCATCCGAGATAATCAGATATGTTGGATGCACATTTTATGTCTAAATAAAGTGAATATGTGACTAGCTAAAAATTCTGCTTACAATCATCTTAGAATTTTTTTAATGTCTGTTAAAACTCCATGCAACAAAAGACTGGAATTTTTTAATTAATTTGGATTTATTATGTACTTTATTGTCCAAACGTTTTTTTTAAATTATTAGATTTTTTCCCCTAAAAACTGACTGTTTAAGATAAGGTGATATTGGGAAACAATTAAAGCCTTAAATAAAACAAACGCTATCTTATTTAAATTTAAAAGAAATTACTTGGTAATTTACACATATAACGTAAAAGCAAAATAGTGCAATGTATTAAATTAAATATAATAAAGATATTTAATGTTTACAAAAGTTTATTTTTTTGGAAGATCAATTTCAAAGATTTATTTAATTAGAATGAATATTTTATAAATATGATTTTCCATTTATTTATATTTTATTATAAACAGTTTCATCTTTTAACTTTCCAAGAAACATTACTTTATTGTTAATTCAGTATATAAAAAATAATTGTACAATTTTATTTTAAAAATATTTAAGTCTATCTATTCTCACTTTGGAACTGACTAAAAATACAAAATCGAACTAAATCAAAATATTAATAGAATAAATATCATTTACTAGATCATAATTAGAAAATGAAAATAGAGTGTATAATTAAACTATTATCAGCAATACTTTTTAAAATTAAATTTTCTTCACTTTAAAAACAAGACTTACTTACGAAGTAAAAAAAAAAAGTAAAAAGCATCTGAATTATTCTTCCAGTAAAATTTAATGACACAATTTATTATTTATTTTTTTAGATTTAATGGCTTGTTTCATACTCTCACTTTATCACTTAATTCACTCTTTTTGCGGACATAAAAAAAACAAAGACAGTTGTAATCACATCTGGAAGAGAAATAAATATTTAATTATTTTCTTTTATTTGCAGCTGCATACACAGAATCAAATGTCCATGTTATAAACCCAAATAACGTACATTGCATTTTCCATTACTGCAGATTAAAAACTCTCATAAGAAAGTTTAGACTCGTGTCTTATTATTTAGTTAACATGAAAGGAAATAAACAACATAACTATAATGAGTGCCAATAGCTAGTAAAAAAAATGCTAATTCTGCATTAATTAAACAGTAACTGATTCAATTATTTCCCATCATCGTGGTTGGAAATCTTTATTCATACATTTTTTAGACGGATAATGTTCTATTATTTACATAATTAGCCGTCATCAATCACTGGCAATCTAATGCAAGTTATACCCGAGAGTATTCAACAGATTATGGCAAGAGATAGCTATTCAGACGTGTCAAAAAAAATGTTGTGCATGCAATTAATATGATAAAAAATTGAAGTTGTTTATTTATCTAGTAAGGCTGATCTGAGATAATTAGACCAGTTGGATGCATATTTTATGTCTAAATAAAGTGGATGTGTGCCTTGCTAAAAATTCTGCTTATAATCAACTTAGTTAATTTTTATGCCTGTTAAAACTCCATACAAGAAAGACTGAATTTTTTTATTTTTTTTGGAAGCGTTATTATGTCCTTTATTGTGCCAAACTTTATTTAAATTATATTTTTTTTTCTATAAACTTACTGTCTAAGACAAAGTGATATTGTGAAACAATTAAGCCTTAAATATATATATTAAAAATCAGGATACCAAAATTTCTCTTGCATATAATAACCCTATGTTACTTTAAATATAAAATTAATTACCTAGTAATTTACACAGTTATAACATAAAAACAATATAGTGTAATTTAATAAATTAACTATACTAAAGATATTTAATGTTAATTTTAAAATGTTTACCTTTTGGTAGAGAATTTTCAAACCGTTATTTATTAGAATATATATTTTTTTTCCATTTATTTATATTTTATTATAAACTATTTCTTTCTCTGGCTTTCAAATAAACATTACTTCATTGGTAATTTAGTATACAAAAATCTTAAAATTTTATTATAAAATAATAATAAGTCCATTTATTCTCACATCGGAATGGCTAAAAATACAAAACAAAACTAAATCAAAATATGAATAGAATGTGTATCATGAACAGGGTCATAAATATGCAAAGAAAACATCGTTTATTCATACATTTTTTAGAAGTATAATGTTCTTTTATTTACAAAATTAACCGTCATCAACCACTAGCAATTTAATTTAAGCTATACCCGGGAGTATTCAACAGATTATGGTACAAGATAACTATACAGACGTGTCAAAAAAAAAAAAAACTGTGCAAGCTATTAATATGATAAAAAATTAAGTTGTTTATTTATCTAGTAAGGCTCATCTGAGATAATCAGATAAGTTGGATGCATATTTTATGTCTAAATAAAGTGGATGTGTGACTTGCTAAAAATTCTGCTTATAATCAACTTAGATAATTTTTATGCATGTTAAAACTCCGTACAAGAAGAGACCAGAATTTTTTTAATTTATTTAGAAGCGTTATTATTTACTTTGTGGTCCAAAACTTTATTTAAATTTATTAAATTTTATTTTACTTTCTAAAAACTGACTGTTTAAGATAAGGTGATATTGTGAAACAATTAGAGCCTTAAATATATAAATTAAAAATCAGGATACCAAAATTACACTTGATATAATAACCCTATGTTATTTTAAATATAAAATGATTTACTCAGTAATTTACACAGATATTAACATATAAATACTATATTGTAATGTAATAAATTAACAATGCTAAAGATATTTAATATTTATAAATGTTAATATTAAATGTTTTTTTAGAAAGATAGTTTTCAAAGTGTTATTTTTTAGAATAAATATTTTATAAATATTTTTTTCCATTTCTTTACATTTTATTATAATCTATTTCTTTCTAGGACTTTAAAAGAAACATTACTTTATTTTGAATTTAGTATAAAATATAATTGTACAACTTGATTTAAAATGTGTTAGTCTATTTACTCTCACATTGTAATCTGCTAAAAATACAAAGCAAAACTAAATCAAAATATGTATAGAATGTGTGTCATTAACAAGTATAATAAGAAAGCTTCTGCATAACTAAAACCATTATTAACCATTCTTTTTCAAAGTTCCTTACTCTTTAAAAACTCAGCTTGCTTACGAAGTAAAAAAAAAAAAAAAAAAAAAAAGATCTGAATTATTCTTCCAGTAAAATTAAATGACATAATTTATTATTAATTTTTTTAGATTTAGATGACTCGTTTCATACTTGAACTTTATCCCTTAATTCACACTTTTTAACGACATAAAAAAAAAAGAGAGTAGTAATAGCATCTGGATAAAAAATAAATATTTAATTATTTTCTTTTATTTGCAGCTGCATTCACAAAATCAAATGATATTCTAAACACAAATCACGTACTTTGCATTTTCCATTACTGCAGATAAAAAACGCTCATAAGAAAATTTAGACTCGCGTCTTATTATTTAGTTAACATGAAAGAAAATAAACAACAGAACTATAATGAGTGCATGTAGCTAGTAAAAAAAAATGCTAAATCTGTATTAATTAAACAGTAACTGATTAAATTATTTTCCATCATCGTGGTTCGAAATCTTTATACATATATTTTTTAGACGGATAATGTTCTTTTATTTACATAATTAGCCTTCATCAATCACTGGCAATCTAATGCAAGCTATACCCGAGAGTATTCAACAGATTATGGCACAATTCAGACGTGTCAAAAAAAAGTTGTGCATGCAATTAATATGATACAAAAAAAAATGAAGTTGTTTATTTATCTAGTAAGGCTCAACTGAGATAATCAGATAAGTTGGATGCATATTTTATGTCTAAATAAAGTGGATGTGTGACTTGCTGAAAATTCTGCTTATAATCAACTTCGTTAATTTTTATGCCTGTTAAAACTGCATACAAGAAAAATACTTGGAATTAAATTATATATTTTTTTTTTTGAAAATTGATTATTTAAGATGAAGGTGTTATAGTGAAATAATTGAAAGCTTAAAATTTATATTAAGAAAAAGGATATCATAATTACTCTTGTATATAATAAACCTATCTAATTTTAAATTTAAAATGAATTTCTTGGTAATTTATACAAATATAACAAAAAAACACTAATATAGTTAATTTATTACACTACACTAAAGATTTATAATGTTTATAAATTTTAGAGTTAAATATTTATTTTTTCAAAACCGTTATTTATTAGAATATGTATTTTTTAAACATGTATTTATATTTTATTATAAACTATTTTTTTCTAGGACTTTCAAAGAAACATTACTTTATTGTTAATATAGTATAATAAATAACTGTACGATTTTATGAATGTTATGAAATAATCTAATGAATGTTATGATTTTATGTTTATTTTGAAAAGTATTAAAATCCATATATTCTCAAGCTGGAATACAACACAAAACTAAATAAAAAATATGAATAAAATGTGTACCATTAACTTGGTTGAAAGTATGAAAAGAAAAAAGCGTGCATAGCTAAAACCATTATTAACCATTCTTTTTCAAAATTAATTCTCTGCACATTTAAAAACATGACTTACTTACGAAGTAAAACAAAAAAAGTTAAAAAACGTTTGAATTATTCTTCCAGTAAAATTAAATGACAAATTTATTATTTATTTTTTAGATTTAGAGACTTGCTTTATACTCGCACTTTATTACGTAGTTCCTTCTTTTTATGAACATAAACAAACAAAGACAGTTGTAATCACATCTGGAGGAAAAATAAATATTTAATTATTTTCTTTTATTTGCAGCTGCAAACACAGAACCAAATGATGATGTTATCAACCCAAATCACGTACTTTGCATTTTCCATTACTGCAGATTAAAAACGCTCAAAAAAAAGTTTAGACCCGCGTCTTGTTATTTAGTTAATATGAAAGAAAATAAACAGCAGAACTATAATGAATGTTCAATAGCTAGTTAAAAAAACGCTAATCTTTCATTAATTAAACAGTAACTGATTTAATTATTTCCCATCATCGTGGTCCGAAATCTTTATTCATACATTTTTTAGACGGATAATGTTCTTTTATTTACATAATTAACCGTCATCAATCACTGGCAATCTAATGCAAGTTATACCCGAGAGTATTCAACGGATTATGGAACAAAATAGCTATTCAGACGTGTCAGAAAAAAAGCTGTGCATGTAATTAATATGAAAAAAACGAGGTTGTTTATTTATCTAGTACGGTTCATCTGAGATAATCAGATAAGTTATAAGCATATTCAATGCCTGAATAAAGTGGATGTGTGACTTGCTAAAAATTCCGCTTATAATCAACTTAGATAATTTTTATGCCTGTTAAAACTCCATACAAGAAAAGACAGGAATTTTTAAATTTATTTAGAATCAATATTATGTACTTTATTGTCCCAAACTTTGTATAAATTAATTAGATTTTATTTTTTTTTCTAAAAACTCACTGTTTAAGATAAAGAGATGTTGTGAAATAATTAAAACCTTAAACCTATACTAAAAAAATCATCGTTAGTTTCGCAACAGCCCCATAGTGAGCCAAGGCGTTTGAATGCTGACAGATTTCCCAGACAAGTTTGGTTGGTCGCTCTGTCATTTTGTTCACATTTTAGGCTAATTAGACAGGGACCTACAATTTAAAGTGGATTCTGAAAAAACTACTGAACATCCATGGCCCCGTGCGGATTTGAACTTAAAGCTTGTGGTACCAAAGACCTGAGTGTTAGCCAATTGGCCATTAGTTTACATGTTTCCTTTTTAAGGGGTAGGGTTGTCGGCCCGATTCTCTACAGTCATATTAGATGGGACATACGGTTTAAAGTGGATTCTGAACCACTACAAACGTCCATGGTCTCGCCAGGACTTGAACCTGTGGCATCGAGAGTGAGAGCTCTAGCCACTAGGCCATCATGTCCCCTCCTTTTTAAATTGAGGAAGTTATAGTCCTGGGGAAGAGGGTAAAGTGAGGTGGAGTAATGAGTGAAGTAAAAGTAAAAACAGTTTTGGCGCAATTTTTTATGAGTATTTCTATTTTGGTTTTTTAATATTTATAATTAAGAACTGAGTTACTCGGTATCAAAAGAACCAGAAAGGACATCCAACGTCTTCGATTTGAATAAAAAATGCTTTTTGAACATTTTTATACTTATTTCAAAAATATGAATTATTGTAAGATTGCTAGAGGGTTCCAAGAGTTACGAGCCTAAAGAAAAATTGTCTAGAAGTAATTTGCCTCCATACTCAAAGCTACACCTAGATATACAAATATCTGCAGTTCTCTTCAAATCTGGCTTTCATTTGCGTTTAGATATCTAACTATATATCGTTTTCTTTTTTAGATGTTAAGCTTTTTTCTAACACTTTCGAGAAAAACAAATAAATATTGATTCGAAAAACATATTAAATATGCATGTTTTCCAGGAATTTAATTTCGATTGCAGTTTTAATGTGATATTATAATCATTTACTCAATGCATACACATTCTTTCTCAAAAAGAAAAAAACGGACTTTTACTAGTAGTGTTAGAAAGGAAAATACACCTTATGTGTTCCCCCTTATGGATTATTTTTATTTTTATTTCTTTTTTATTCTATTTAATTTATAATATTAAATTCTATTTATTTCTTTGTATTGTCAAATATAAGATGAAAAGAACATGCTTATATATTATTAATTATTACTCATTAATTTATTTGTTTAATTTCTCTTCAATTAAAATAATTTAATAAATTACTTCAAACTATTACGTTTTCTTTCTGAAAATAAAATTTGTCATGGGAGAAGTAAAGCAATTATTTTATTGGAATGTCTTTTTTTAATTTATTAATAATTCAGAATGCTAAGAAAATATAAGTAATGGGATGATAAATATTTATATTTAATTTATTTTAATTTTAATTAACGGTGAATTGCAACAAAGCTCTATCTATCGCATATTGCAGACATATATTTATTATTATATTTGTGCGATTAGTTTTAGTAATTATTTAAGTAAAATTTTTCTTATTTAAGAAAAATGTTGTGTGCATACTTTGGTAAATCTCTTTTTATGGTAAAAATAATGAAAATAAAATAATCAATGGAATATGCGACAAAATAATTTAAAATAATTTTGAATTTTGCAATTCGATAATGCTTTTATTTTTGAAAAATCAAGAATAATGTCTTTAAAGTTCAAAGAAAATTGAAGTATTTTATATAATTTTTATTTATAGTTAATTATGTAATGATGGTTCTCATAAATAACTATGAATAAAAAATAACTAATACCAAACTCTTATAATAAAGTATTTCTGTTATTTCTGTTTCAACAAAATCTGGCAGACATAAATTAAACAATTCTCATATTTATATGTATTTTAATTTTAAAAATAGTAATGCATAATTCATATGAAAAATAGTTGTAATTCAAAAAGTTTCAAAATCAATGTTTTTTTTTAATTTATCATAATTAGAATTCTAAATATCATAATAAATAATAAAATACCTGTGATCAATAAATATTTATATCACATAAACTTATTAAAAGATATCAAAATATTAAAGAAAATATTTTAATAATATACGTACTGAACGCAGCATAAAAATATGTAAGGAAAAAAATCGATTTATTTATATAAAAAAAAGAATTGTTTTTTTTTCTCCTTTTAAATTTCGAGGAAAAAAAGAAGTGTATGACCTGGAGCATTTTCGAATATTGCATGATGTGATGTAGTAGTAGTCTTTATCAGGATAGGTTTTATCTCAAAAGTTTCTAAGTACCTCTTATTCCTAAAAAACCAAAAATGAGCCAAAATTCTTTATTGATACTTGAAACAGAAAAGAGAAGAAAAAGTAAAATAATTGTTTGTATTTCTTGCGAAGATTATAAATTTCGTTAATAAATAAAAGAATATTTTTAAATTACTTTATATTGGTGAAAAATATCACTTGCATAAATAAAGATATTCTGAAAAAAAAGTGTTTATTTTCGTAATGGTTCTAAAGATAATGCAACGTACTCAAACTTATGAGCGTTATTTTTCAAAGAAATTGAGTAGTAGGGAATTAAAAATATTGTTATTGTTAAAGTTTGTGATTGTCATTTACATCCTGTAGCTATCAAATAAATTGTTAGATTTTGAATTAAAAATAAATATTGATTTAATTCATGTCTCCAAAATAAACTACAAAAAAATTATTAATAATTATAGTTAATAATCATTATTAATAATTTTAATTTCTAAATATTTATGCTCAATTAAAGTTGTACGTTTTATTTATTTTATTTTTATTTATTTATTATTATTATTTTTTTTACATTAAATTTAACAACCTGTAGGAATCTATAGCAAGTTGGACACAAGTAACTGTAATGCATGTACTGTATGGCATGAGGACCTGGTCATTTATTTGTAAAATAGTCCATGTTTCTTTTTTAAATCTAGAAATAAAAATTAGTGATAGCCAATGAAGATTAAACGCTGGGTAAAACGTTGTTAAATATTTATTTTAAGTAAATATACCTATTGCTTAATAAATTATATTAGGTATTAAACTAAATTCGTGTGGTTTTTCTCATATTTATGAAAATTATTTTAATAAATATGGTTCTAATGCATTACAATACATTCAGGTTTTCAATTTTAACGAAAGGTTTCAGGTAATGTAAAAAAAAAACTTAAATGGAATAGAAATTTTTAGAAATTAAAAAAAAGCATTAAAAACCAAATAACCAAACCGATAAATCAAAAGCATTAAAGTCTAGAGATTATGACAAAATTTGTGGGGTACGAATTCCATGAAAGTGTTTCCAAATAGATTTTGATATGTTTCCCAACATGCGGCTGACTTTGGACGTGTTTTATTAAAAACATTTTTATGAAACAAGACATATTCGACAAGCCAAGATACAATCATTAAAAATATTATTTATTATTGTCGTGCAAATTATTATCTGTAGCTAGACAATAATATCCTTTCCCATTTCTCTGGCAAAATACAAATTTCCTTTCGAAAAACAAATTGACTTGTGAAGATATATACGAATAAGCAAGTTTTTAATTTCAGAAGAAGGAAATCTGCCCAGATACATGAGTCGTTGACCAAAATCAGTGATAAACTAAAATGTGGAAAGTCTAGAAATTATGGCGAAGTTTGGTGTATGATTTCCATCAAAGTGTTCGAAATTTATTTTCAT
This sequence comes from Caerostris darwini, assembly GCA_021605075.1. NCBI lineage: Eukaryota > Metazoa > Arthropoda > Arachnida > Araneae > Araneidae > Caerostris > Caerostris darwini. The sequence goes on from BPLQ01007835.1 coordinate 46,674, forward strand.
ATGTTTCTCAACATGTGGCTGACCATTCCGTGTTTTATTAAAAATATTTATATGGGATTAGACATATTTTCATTAAAAATATTCATTATTATTGTCATCCAAATTATTGTCCATTACTAACTAGACAGTTACTATCTTTTCCCATTTCTCTCGCAAAATACAAATTCCATTTCGAAAGAACAATTTCCCTTGTAAGGATATCTATGAATTATGGCAAAGTTTGTGGTGTACGATTCCCATCAAAGAATTTCCAAATAGATTTTGATATGTTTCCCAATATGTCGCTGGCCATTGTCATGTTGAAAAATGACTATGTTATATCTTTGATCAATATTCTGGCAGTTTTTCTTGCAGTGCTGATAAGAACAGATATCATATTTTCAATTGTAGTCTATAATGTTGATCGATAATGGCTAGAAAAGATCTCAGCAGTTCAGGACTTTTTTCTGTAGACTAGGAGCAAACTTGGTCTTCCTCGTCAGAATTAGAGTCTTTCAATAATTTAAATATTTTTAATGGTGCTTCCAGTAGTATATGTTGTCTGAAAGCTGCCACAAGAATTCAATATATTAAATAATGGTTGCACAAGGTCTTAATAGTTCATGATTTTTTTTCTGTTGACTAGAGCATTTTTGGTCTGCAACTTCAGAATCACATTCTTTAATCCATTTACTTTCTAGTGGTATATGTTATCTGAAATTTTTTTTTCCAATAAAAGCATAAAAATAGAACGTCTCCCAAATATTCTTTTTCCGTTATATTATTCGACGCGTTAAAAGTTAAAATTATGTTGGTTAAACTTTAATTAAATGGCAAATACCAAACAAAAAAAGCCTATTAAATTGTTTGACTTGCAATAATATTTTTTTTTTGAATTCACCTGAAAATAATATTTGTTACGCTGACAATTAAAAAACAGAACGAATTAAGTTTTTAATACATAAGAATATGAAACTAGTTAATATCTTATGCTTATTTTATTCTACAAAATGCTTGTAAGGAAATTGAGATAGAAGGAAAAAACTTCAATTGCATTGCTAATTAAAAGTTAAATATGTAATATATTTGATTAATAATTATTTTAATTTTTTTATTAAAACTCGATACATTTGATATTTAATCATAATGAAATTTATCAATTTTTAATTTTTATATAATAATAATATAATTTTTAATTTATTTAAATATATTAATTTAAATTACCAAAAATTATTTTTGAAATTTAAATTAATATATTTAAATTACAAAAATTAATAAAAAAAATTAAATGAGAAATAATTAAAAATAATTAAATTACAATAATTTTTTTGTAATTTAATTATTTTTAATCAACAAATAATGTGTTAATTATTTTAATTAACAAATATATTAATTTTTTTTTGTTTTATAGTTATATTAAAACGAGGAACTAATACTTATTTAATTATCTTATATTAATCGACATGTTCTTGTAATAATTATGAAAGATATTTGTGAGATTTCCAAAATACTATATTAAACAAATATTGCAATATATTTAAATTTTATTAATCATATAAAGCAGTATGATGTATTTTTTAATAATCTATGTCCCATAAAAGTTTTATATACATTCCCTTTGAATTATTAAAAATTTAATGAAAATATTTCCAAGATTTTCAATAAAATGTTTTTAAATTTTTATGAAAGTACAGTTTATATTCATATCATGAGCTTCTTTCCAGAGCAACAATTTTAAAACCTAAAAGCAGATTTTATTTTATAAAGTCCTAAAGCTGCTTATATACTTCGCCATTGTGCATAAGAACAATATTGAACTGAATCGAGGTTTTACTTTATTTTTTTCTACAAGATTTTATTCTATTTTTGTCTGACTTGAAAATATTCGGAGCATTATAAGCAACAAATAAAATATTTTGTGTTATATAGTAAAGTGAATTTTTAAGAACTTATATTTACTAGCCTCAGTGTTCGTAATTTAGTTTCTATGCCGTGTTTTACTGCGTCATATATCTGAAAAATATAAAAATAACTAAAAGTAAATTTAGTTTAAAACATCCCTTTTAAAGTAAATTTATTTCGAAATAGATTTAAAAATATATATATTGCTTTCGCCTGCAGCAATTCTGCACATACTTGTATAAAAACGGCTTTAAAATTAATTCTGACATTTTACGATGGTTTTGAACATTTTTTTTATGTAAATCTCAGATGAATATATACTGAAATCTAGTAGTATATAGGACGATCATTTCAATATATATTGGGCATTTGAAAAAAATGAATAGGAAAAGAATTCGACGAAATAAAGATAAGCATAACTTTAAGATTTGAAAGACACTGAAAAATCTGAAAATGAAATTTTAGTTGGCTTTTATGTTATTTGAGTAAATCAAGTAATGAAGGGACAGTAAGATGATTTTGAAAATCTGATCTAAAAGTATAAAAGGCATGAAAGCAAATGTAGATTTCTGGGAAAAATAATAATTCTTAATATTTATGGAATAAATTTAAAGACTGTATATTTAGGATATTCAAAATTGTTTTTGATTGCGTTAAAATATATATATTTAAATTTGTTTTTCTAGTTTTTCTATTCGAACAATGTAAAAACTTTCAAAGCATAAAAATCTATTTTCTTGGACCAAAATTAAGGAATAATAATTAAAAAATTAAAACCACTATTATTCTTCAAAGTAACTTAAGTATATAATATTTGAATATTTAAGAAATTGAATTATAGAAATTAATGAGAAAACAGTAACGTAAATACGTAACATTAATCATACGTAGTACCACGGGTTTCAGGTTCGAACCTGGCGGTAGCATGGAGGTTTGTTAGTGGTTCAGAATCCAAATTAAACTGTTGGTATCGGTCTAAGTAGCCCGAAGTGTGCACTGTAGAAGGACAAATGACAGTAATGTGTCAAACTTAACCAATCTCCATTGGCGCAACAGCTCCCTGATGGCCAAGGCCGTCTGCCTAATGGCAGATTCCGAAATAGGAGATGTCTTTTTATGGGGTAGGGCTGTCCGCTTTACGCTCTATAGTCATATTAGACCCGTGAGTACGGTTTAATGTGGATTCCGAACCACTACAAACATCCATGACACCGCCAGAATTCGAACCCCATACCTGTGGTACGGAACGCCTGAGATCTATTGCTAATACACCTAAGCCTTTGTTCATATGAATTTCTTATTTATGCGCATTATAAGCTCCAGGGCAATTAACCATACGTATAGAACATGAATATTAGGGATTGACTTAGAAATTTTTAGAAAAAAGTAATTTGAGTTTTTTTTAAGTTTTTTTTCTAATCGTTTAATGTACTGAATTTTGAAATTCAGTATTGACTACAGTATTCATCAGAATTCAGTTCAGTAATTGAAAAATTGCATTTTCCTTTCATTTATTGTTTTATGAACAAATTTTTATAAAATGTTGTCAGAATTGTTAAAGAGTAATTAATATTTAGTAATAAATAGTAATTAATATTTTTTCAAGGAAATTATTCGTTTTTGAAAGGCATATATATTCGATATTAAGTCTTAAAAAATATGTATTCTTTATTAACCTATAATAAAAAAAAATTGATGCAAATACAAAATACGCTTTTACTTTATGATTAACATTATTTTACCAGATTATGGCATTGTGTTATATCTTCAAAACTTACATCTAATTTCTCATACTGAAATGAAGTCGAGAAGAAAGTATGCGAAGTCTTAAGAAGCAATTTGCATATTATATCGATTTTATATGTTGAAAGGATTTTATGAAATGACGCTGCATTAATTATAAATTAATTTAAACTACAAATTGAAAAATGTTCAGTTGTTTTTAAATGATGAGCAAATATGTAAAAATTCAACATTTCTTACGATGATCCATGGTTAACTGTGATACAATCTGGGTAATACTACTTATTTGGAGTACCAGACTTACCCAGAGTTCACTACCCTTTCCAAGAATATTCTATGATTAGATTTGGTAGTTACATAACCATTTGCATCTACAGGCGTTAAATCAAGAACACTGTTTATTGCTAGAATCACTCACTGATCAGTCTTGGTCAGATGCATTAGCACATTGCAATTAGTAATACTGGATACTATTATTTCTAGTACTTCCACTCACATAATAGACTTCACTACATCACATATTACTTTAATAGAATTTTGAATTACCATCTATATAATTGGCATTTTTACACCTTCCTCTTAACTTTATTTATCGAGTAGACGGTACTATATTTTTGCAGACTGGTACAGACGCGAGTTTCGATTCAGATTCTATTGAAATGAGTGAAGCCTAAAGCTATATCCACCAGAATTATCTGGAACAGTATGCAAAGAAATATATAAACAGTCTCTTTACAAATACTTATACTAAAATTTGATGCAAATGCATTATGTCAGCTTATTTAAATGTGCCAGAACAAGTAATAGAGGATAATATTGTTTATATAAAAAAATAATAATAATAATAATTCCAATAATTATCACATAATAGACACCACATATTGCATTAACAGAATTTTGAATTACCATCTTTATAATTACCATTTTTACACCTTCTTCTTAACTTTATGTATCGAGCAGACACTACAGTATTCTTGAAGACGTGAGTTTCGGTTCAGATTCTACAGAAACTAGTTTAAATAAGTTGTAAAACCTAACGTTTCACCAGATTTATCTGGAACAGTATGCAAAAAAATATATAAACAGTCTCTTAACAAATACTTATACAAAAATTTGAGGCAAATGTATTATGTCAGCTTATTTAAATGTGTCAGAACAAATAATAAAGGATAATATTGTTCACATAAAAAAATAATAATGGTCCTAGTAATAATACTAATTCTAGTAATTCTCACGTAATAGGCTTCACTACACCACACGTTGTATTAACAGAATTCAATTACCATATTTATAATTGACATTTTTACACCCTCTTTTTAACTTTACTTATCGAGCACCAACCCTGGCACAGACGCGAGTTTCTGTTCAGATTCTATCGAGTTCAATATATTGTAAAACATAACAATATATCCACTTGAGTTATCTGGATCAGTGTGTAAAAAAATTTATACCTTTTTAAATCTGTGTCTTTACAAATATTTATACAAAAAGTTGATACAAATGTTTTATGACAGCTTATTTAAACGTATCAGAACAAATAATAAACTAGAATGTTATTCATATAAAAAAATTATAATAATAACTCGGAAAAAAATGAAATGCTGGTATAAGAAAGTAACAAATATTAGCCTTGAAGTGAGCAAACATCTTATTCGCTAGCATTTTTAAAAATGCTTTCTTTCTGAATGTTACCCCGAAGTTAAATATTTATTTAATATTTCCTTTGTGCTTAAAAAGCTGTATGAGAAAAAAGCATTTCCAACTATATTGGAGATTGAGGAAAGCTTTTTCTGATTAAAATAGTCTTTTTTTGCGCATTGTTGAAACAAAAAAAAATTGTCTTCAGGGGATTAGATAGTAATAAAAGAAATATTAGAGATATTGTCTCAAATATGTAGTGTAGTGACTGTATTACATTTTTGCTTCAATTTTTCAGTTTTATTACTATTAAAAATCTAGTATTTCTTGGTATTAATATTTGCATTAATGTATAATTCACAATTAACACACAGTCTACAAATTTCAACACTTTATAAATGTTCGTAGAAAATTGCAAATGGATTGTCAAATTAGGGTTTGCTTTACCCTTAAATATTTTAATGCATTTTTTCGGTATCAAACTATAGATGATAGTAATTTTTAATTTAATCCAAAAATCACCAATAAATATATTTTTAATACACTTATTCATAGATAGCGTTGTAAACATTGCACAATAAAAAATTATTGATGTTCAATTAGTTCACTTCCCTTTGCAATAATATTCTAGGATCATATTAGGTAGTTACATAAACAAACTATTCAGTAGTATCTACAGGAATTAAATCAAGAAAACTGTGTATTGCAAGAATCACTCAGTGATCATTCTTGGTCAAATGCATTACCACACTGCATGTTATTTGAAATGTGGAGATTCCTGTTTATTGCACGAATCACTCGGTGATGATTCTTGGTCAAATGCATTAGCACATTCCAAGTTATTGGAGATTCTATCTTATTGCAAGAATCACTCGGTGATCATTCTTGGGCAAATGTATTAACACATTGCAAGTTATTTAAAATGTGGAGATTCTACCTTATATGAACAATTATCAGTTTACTTCAGAATTGGTGAACACAATTCTTTAAAATTTTAAGTTAATACTTTTCCTTTACTTACGTACATTATAACCATTTTTTTACTAATTTTTCAAAGAGAAATCTAAACAGTGAATCATTATCGTAAACTAAAAATATAACTATTTTTCTATTACAGTTTTCGAAAGATTTGACAATTATTTGTATTGATTATTTCATGCAAAAAATGGCTTTATTTATTAAATTATTATAAATCTTCATTTTTTGATTAAAAAAAAATGTATTTCATGCATTTTGCACTGAACTAACTGTAACATTCCCTACAGAAATGAAAAGTGATTATTACATAAATGTTTTTGAAAAAGTGCCACCGATTGGTAAACATTTTGACTAAATTTTTATTCTGCAAGAAAGGAAAGAAAAAAGGAATTCACCTCCGAGTTAAATATTTGGATTGGGATTACCCATTGATACGCTATAATTAATATTAGTTTTTAAACTGTTTTTTGCAAATATTTTGTTTCGTACAGGAATGAAAAGTAATTATAACTTAAATTTTATTTGAAAAGTGCTATTTATTGATAAACATTTTGATAAAATTTTTTATTCTGAAAAAAAGTAATTCCCATCTCAGCTAAATAATTGGTTTCGAATTACCCATAGATATCCTGTTTAAACGTTTTTTTGTAAATATTTTATATCTATTTTTAATAAAAATTTACGTAATGTGTAGAATTAATTTAAACTTGGAAGTACATTTGATTTTATATTACCTGCAACAATAATAAATTTCTTTAAATTTGATTAAAATATATCTGTACTTTCTTATTTCAGGAATTGTCAGAGCATTTTTAAATATGTGACATTTACAAATTTTTAACCATTCGTAGAATTTATAAAATAGTTACTGCATTCATCACTTTAATTATCAATTATATACCACTAATTAATACTGCAGAATAGCGGAAGAACCAATTTAAATTCTCGAAATGCAATCAATAAGTATCTTGTTAACTATTCAAACAACTTTAATATCACAATTTATTAAGCCTTACAGTGACTTTAAAACTAATGTATTGTGATTTAAATCAATGTAAATTGCTATATATGCATATTATAGATTTTAAACAATTATTGCAGTGTTAACAATGATAAATTAATTAGTTTTAAATTCAATTTCGCCTTTCAGTCAAAAAGGCAAATGAATAAAGTATATTAAAGACTTTTTAAAATTTTGCAATCATTAATCACTTTAAATTATATATATTTAAAATAATTCTTAATAGTTAATTTTATTTTAACCTTGATTAAGTCTAGCCAAAAGTAATAATATTTAAAATAAAACATAATCATTGAAATTTATCTGTGTAAGTATTTTGATGTAATAGTTTAAATCTTGCTTCACGTATTTTTATGGTGGACAATGAAATTCAAGCATTTTATAGAAATACATGTCTGTTCACGTAATAATCAAAACACAACCACGTTAGAAAGGCAATGTATTTGTTGTATTTATTTCTTTAAATGTTGTCTGATTATTATTCTCTTTTATATAATTCTTATTAAATTATTTTAAATTTATAAGAAAACAAAATAATAGAAAAGTGTCCTGGTGTTATATTTCAATATCCCAGCTCCTGGTATGGTTTATTCCATTATGTCCAACTAAAGCATATTTATAATGGATATATTTTATCTGTTGGAAGTTCAATCCTCAGAGTTAATTTGCATTTTTCTTTTATCAATCATGGTTGTAAATATTGGCAATCAAAAAGGGCGTTGACTAAGCTAATTTTAACTAGATTGATTCTAGACATATTGCTCAGCATTTTTGTAAGTTTTGAACTGTTTTTTTAAGATTCAAGATGACTGCGGTTGTGTGTGGTATAAGTACGATGCGGTTGATTGAAGATGTACGTATACTTGAAAGATTCACATAATCATGCATATATGAGTAAAATAAGACTATATATCATGTATTGCACTAATTTTTATAGTCTGAGTTTTTTAAAATTTTATTAATCAATACTTAAATTAGTTATGAGCATCATATCATTACAGAAATAGTTAAAAGAAGAAGTAGAAGATCATGTCTATCATTCACCAAATGAAAATCAGTATTGTAAGAAAAAAGAAACCAACATGGACTACCTTCATCAATAGTAAGATCCGGTATAATGAAACTTAGAGGGTATTTCTATCAACTTAATGGCATTACAAACAATATCCGTTTTCTGCCCCATTTTCATAAACATCTACAAAATGATGCATAGATTCGACTGTGTTGAAATAACTTAAAAATTCAATCGATAGAACTTTTTTAAACTGAAACCAAGCAAATAAAGGCTTGATAATAATGTTATGTTGTGCTTAAAATGCATAGCATAACATGCTACGTATATATGCTAATGTTATGCTAAGTATGCAATATGCTAATGCTGTGCTAAGTATGCAATATGCTAATGCTGTGCTAAGCATGCAATACGCTAATGCTGTGCTAAGCATGCAATACGCTAATGCTATGCTAAGTATGCAATACGCTACTGCTATGCTAAGTATGCAATACGCTAATGCTATGCTAAGTATGCAATACGCTAATGCTATACTAAGTATGCAATACGCTAATGCTATGCTAAGTAGGCAATACGCTAATGCTATGCTAAGTAGGCAATACGCTAATGCTATGCTATGCTAACTGTTCAATATGCTATTGCTATGCTAACTATGCAATATGCTAATGCTATGCAATATGCTAATGCTACGCTAAGTATGTAATATGATAATGCTATGCAAGTAGTCAAGAAACTGTTGAAAAGCAGTAGATCTTATATAAAAAAAGGACTGTGAGAGAGACAAGAAGCAAAATCACATAAACAAGTGTTATAGAAAATTATCTATAATAGTTTTATTTAAATGCCTCGCATTATATATGATATATGGTGTAAGGACATTGAATAAAAGAATGAAACAAATTATTATATAAATGTAATTTGTTCCTTCTTTACAAAATTCTTTAACAAAGCTCACTTGTAGTAATCAAATATAATTTTGCAATAGAAATTATAATATAACAGCACAAAAAGGTTAAAACACAGGTCTACAAATAAAATCTTATTTCGCAGCTAACGGTCCCCCTGCACATCTGGCGCTGTTTGCAAACATGTCAGATGCAAGACTTTTGAACTCAATCGAGAAATAACAACAGATAAGGCGGAGGAAGTCGAAGGCAAGAAAAGAAAGCTGTCTTCTCACACTGTTAACTGGTTTGAGGGAGCAGGTGGGATTTTATAGTCAGTAGGTGTTTTGGGATAAAAAATACACACCCTAACACATAAAAGAAAAAGCAATGCAAACTCTGTTAGAAAGAGGGGGAAAAAAGTAATCTCTCTCAAAAAAGAAATTCTTCAAGCAGTGCGTTTTTATAACGCCACCCAGAAGGTTGTTTTTCTTTTTTTTCCCTTTTGACTTTTTTTATTCAAATCTTTAGGTGGAAAAATAAGATATTTAACTGTTTTTAACTGGAGACATTTGCTCAAAATATAGATGAGGATAATTTTTTAAATTTTTTTTTCTGCAATCGTAATGTAGTAAATTTTTTTAAGTATTTATGTTGTTTCAAAATTTTGATAAGAAAAATAAATATTTTTTTTTACCCTTATAGAATACAAATAATATTTGTTGTTATTGCTGTTGTTGATATTACTGTTTTGGAAATTCCAACTTGTGTAAAAAAAGGTTAAAAAAAAAAAATGAAGGTGATAAATAATTTTTTTACAGATTGCTTTTTTTTTTTGTATATAATTGAACCGTTATAGTTAAAGGAATTATTCTTAGTAACATATCGTGAAATATTGCAACTACCGTTACATTACACATCAGCAGTTTTAGAAACTATTTTATAATGAAATAGTATAAATGCTAGAAATACCAATTTCGTATTTCGAACTAATATATTTAGATATACAAAAAAACTAATATTATAATAGATTCATAATGAACAACTTAATTTCTTTCATCTAATATGTGCATTAAAAATGTTTATTACTGATTTAAAATAAATATTTCTTTAATGAAGCATATTTATGCTTTATTGTGTTAAATCGTATGAAATATGATTCAACAACTTATGTGACTTTTCAAATAAATTTTAAAAATTCAGGAAAAATAAAGTTATATTTTTAGTCTGAAAATCTGTGAACTTTAGTAATGCATATAAAAATAGAATTTATGAAAAAAATCATTAAAATAATAATTATAAGTTGCGAAGAATTCAAGATTGAATTCAGTTTAGTAGTTTGTAATGCATTGTTAAAAACAATGAAGGATTGGATTAGAAAATAAAAAGCATATACTATTTCCTACTGTCAATTATTAGAATCAACATTGGGTAATTTTAGTCACGAACTTAAAAAAACAATATATGCTTAATCATATACCATTTAAATAATAATTGAAACAATAAATAATCAAAGAAAACTCATTCATCATGTTAAAAGTCGTTAAATAAATATTATATATTTGGGGGAAGGGTAAAGCAAGATCTTTATAAAGTAATAAAGTTTAGTTTCATTGAAAACTGCATGCAAAGGAATACATTTTTCTGCAAATTCTGTTCATTCATAATTGGTTTTAAGCTGTAAAGGAGAGCTGTGCAATGTGTTATGTGACTAGGCTAAAGATAGGCTATGCTGGAAAAATGAAACAAAATCTGTTAATTGTTTACTTTAAAAATATTTGAATTTTTAAATGTATTTCGGACAAATACAACTCTTCTTGCAGAATATGTATACTAAATTTTGTATCTGTATATTTTACAGTTTATGTGCTATGTAACATATGCACAAAGCCTGAAACACATAGTCTAAAACTTCTAATGATATATATATATATATATATATATATATATATATATTGGAAAAAAATGTTTTACTTTTTGGGCATAGGGTAATTTGAGTTAAATATAAGCATTTAACCATGTTCAATGAAAATAATTTCATTATTTATGAGCAATAAATAAGAATAATATGTTCTGATGAATGTTTCATTTAATTTATATCCCTTTATTTTTAGTAGTTTAATTTATGTAGTTTAATAATATTTTTTTTTTATATCGTGCTTTTATTCTTTAAAAAAAAATGGTTTTCTTTTCAGATACTATGTATAATAACTATAATAAAATAATTTAATTTCTTTCTTCCAAGAAGTAACATGCCATTCTTATCTTTTTTTCTTTTCAAATAAACACTGCGAGGTTTAGATTTCTTAAAATAAACTAGATCACAATGATAAGTTATCATTTTCAACACGCTTTAAAATAATAAGAATGTATTTCCATATCATTAATATTGTTTAAATTTTTTGCATAGGAAAAAAATGCATATAACTAATAAAAGCAGTAAGAGGACTGATATCGAAGAAGTTGATAAATATATGCATAAATTAATATTTATCTTTGTATCGTAAATATGATTTAACCATCTAAAAGATTAGATTAATTCAGGTTCAGATAAGTAAATTTAGAAAAAAAAAGAAAATTAATATTCTTTGAAAAGATCATAAGACAGCCATACGAATTTATTTTCAATTTAAATTATATTACTAAAAATTAAACTGTTTTATCAGTGTAAATTATATCAAGTTATGTTGTTTTAAGTTATATTGTTATGAATACATAATTGATTAAATAGGGTGTTATTATTGATAACATAATAATTATGATTATATATGATCTGCAGTATATGATAAGATATGATATATTTGATTTCATGCATTCATTTAAATAAATGTCGTTTAAGCTTAGAACTTAATGAAATGCGACTGTTAATATATAATGGCAGCTAATTGCTTTGCAGTATGTATTAGATTAGAACATTTTCGCAATTCTATGTTGATGAATTAGCAAAAGTTTCTAATGTGATTTTAATTCAAAATATTGTATCGTGCAAGTTTTTCCTACCGAATTATTAACCAATGTAAGTCTGTAAGCATGATATATCACAGGGATAGCGAGTGTGTGGACTTAATTTAATTCTCGCTGGTGAATTACAACGTAGTCCTTGCTTTAAAAAGCTGATAGATTAGAGGGGATTATTAGACCCACAAAACATTTCATACGGAATCGAAATTTTTTTGTGTTTTTCTTTATTTTATTTTATTATTTTTTTTTTTTAATAAATCGTTGGTATGGAGTTAAATTTTAAACCTAGTCATAAAATATTGCTGTAAAAATGAATAGATAAATGAGAATTGTTGCAGACTGGCATCAGTACGGTGAACAGAGTTTTTTCGAGAAGTTTTCTTTTAAAGTTTTCTGAAGTATCACTAATCATAGGACAGATTACTGATACATCATAATGGTATATTCGTTATCAGATTGATTAAGTATTTAAGAATTGATATTGAAAGTGTATCAAATAATAAGACAAATATTTAAATAGAATATTCAAATATTCATATCTATATATAAAGTGAAATGAAATAAATTATTTCTTCATAAAACGATATTATTACTATTATGAAAGAAATATATAAAATATTTTCCAGAATAAAAATAGTTTTTAAGATATTTTCTTTTTATAGTTAAGTTATTTTTAAACAAAGTTCTCGAAACTATTGTCATCTGCTTAATTTAATTTTTCTTACTCCCTCTTAAATCTGAACTATTTAATCAAGAAATAAGTCTCGGATTCAATAACCCTAATTGCCTAACTTTTATCAAAACTAGTAACTCGAGTATGAAGAAAAAGAAAAGCTGAAACTGACCACCATCAGTAGATTTTTTTTGTGTTTTTCTTTTTCAAACAATCTTTCTCCGACAGCAATTCCATGCCCATTGAGGCTCCTAAATGATGGTTATACCCGGTTAAATTTATGATATTAATATTTTTTTTTTGCCGATTGTTTACTAGATGTAGTTTTGCGAGGCCCTTGGCGATCGTATGCCTTGCAGTTCCCCCAAGTTTTATGGCCAGGCTGCTCGATTTATGGGAAACTCTTTGAGAAATCGAAAGGTATTTCATACCTCAGTGGCGATTATTGTTTTTAGTGCGAGTGGGATTTGGAGAAAAAGAATATATTCCTTGATCCTTTTCCAGTGAGGAAATTATATTTCAGATGTCTAGTTCCATTTCTTTTGATATCCTACTCTTACAGTCCTTAGGTGAAAAGTTATTTTGGAATTTAGATTTTATACAAGTAAAGCTATTGTATAAGTCATATTATAGTTCTTTAAAAGCATGGTTTTATTTAATATTTTTATGTACAATGATTTACACCGAGAATTTCTTGCACAGTCCCTCGTGAAAAGAAAGAAAATAAAAGTTCCTTCTCAGAGAACTTTCAGAAGCAAATATTTCTTATTTTTTGCTGTATATTAACAAACCAAAAGCAAATTCTCACCATGTAGTACGTAATTATTTGAAATTCTTCTCCATGCATTGTAAAAAAAATTGATGACAACAGTCCCTAACAGTGATGACATACACAATAAAACGATAAATTCGAATTTTTGTCCTAATAACCTAACTTTCCTTATGTTCCAATGGCTAATAAATGTCATAAACAATAGAAATAATACAATGAATAATAGGAATAATATATTAAATACATGAACTTTCAAAATAATACATTAATATTCCTTGGTGAAAATTTGCTTTGGAATTTATATTTTATATAAGGAAAGCTATTGTTAAAGTGATATTACATTTATTTAAAAGTGTTATTTTATTTAATAGTTTATGTACATTTTTTATATAGATTTATATAACTTACACAGTCCCTGTTGAAAGGGAAGAAAATGTCGTTACCTTGTCTGTGAATTTTCAGAAGAAAATATTTTTTTCGTGCTGTATATTAGCAAACCAAAAGCAAATTCTCACCATGTAGTACGCAATTATTTGAAATTCTTCTCCATGCATTGTAAAAAAAAATTGATGACAACAGTCCCTAACAGTGACGACATACACAATAAAACGATAAATTCGAATTTTTGTCTACTGATAACCTAGCCTTCCCAATGCTCCAATGACTAATACATACCATAAACAATAGAAATAATACAATGAATTATATATTAAATACATTTACTTTCAAATTACTACATTAATATTCCTTGGCGAAAAGTTGCTTTGGAATTTAAATTTTATATAAGGAAAGCTATTGTTAAAGTCATATTACATTTGTTTAAAAGTATTATTTTATTTAATGGTTTATGTACATTTTTTACACAGATTTATGTAACTTACACAGTCCCTGTTGAAAGGAAAGAAAATGTCATTACCTTGTCTGTGAATTTTCAGAAGAAAATATTTCTTATTTTCGTGCTGTATATTAGCAAACCAAAAGCAAATTCTCACCATGCAGTAAAAAGGACTACATGTTGTACTACATGCAGTACTAGTACATAGGAACAATTTTCTAAAAAAAAAAAATCAATTTATCAATTATTCATTTCATTTTTCATTTAATATTTTTGACTCTTCAGCATTGGTTCCATAACTTCCAATCAGTGTTTAACCAATGATTCCAACAACTCCCCACAAAAATTCCCCAGCTGTGATGGCAACAAAATACAGCGATAAAGTTGAATTCTTTTCCACAGATAACCTAGCCTTCCTAATGTTCCAATGACTAATAAATGCCAGAAAAAATAGAAATTATACAATAAATCAAAGGGATAATATACTAAATACATGGACTTACTTATAATACATTCTATGCTACGTGATATTCTATTCTACATGATAATTAAAATTTCTATATGATAAATTGTCCAAATATTCAAAATAATATTCTTACACAGTATACTTTATAATAGATGCATTTTATTCATATAGGGAATAACATAAATTCTCTCTCAAATAATGGAATTCAACTGTGTTTTCAAAATATCGCACAATTTCAAATATATCTAGTTATATCGAAAATAATGTTTCTAAAAATATAATGATAAAAAATTTTCTAAATACATTATAATCATGAATTTAATTTAGATATTTGTTGATATTTTGAGTATGTTAAAAAAATGTGCTTGCTTTTTTCAGTATCCTTTTAACTATTATTTGTTATATTAATTTGGAAATGGAAATATTTTAACTATATCCTATAAATCTTTATGTAGAAAAATATTAAAGTTTTGATTTTTCAACTCAGATATTAATTTTTTCAGCAAGTATTTTCTTTAAATATAATATATTTTTAGGTAGAGACAGAAATGATTTGAAAATCTAATGGTCACTGTTCTACCCACGATCATTTAATAAAATTCAGAAAAAGAAATTGCATGCAAATATAACTAATAATTTGAACATTAGTATATATTCATTGTAATGAAATTAATAAATTCTTAGAGTAAAAGTTATAGAAATGGTATAAATGATTTAACTATTTATCGAATAAATCAATTTTATTTTCGATTCTTTATATGATGAGTTAAAATTTATTTAAGCTGAAATCGATGAGAGCCATTTAAAGTATCTGAAATGTAAAACTATGTTGTGAAAAATTTTAGTTTACGTAATTCATTATTTATATCTAGAAAATCAACCCCTTCTGAATATACACACATTCATTTAAATTTATTCAATTTATATGGAAATTACTTAATTTAATTTAAAGCCACATAAAGCTTTAGATTAAATAGAGGAGCCAAATTTGTCTTTAAGGGTTAAATAAAGAATATAAAATTTTGGATGCTAATTTATTCTGAGTAGAAATGAAAATTAAATTTTCTCAAATTCTACTGTATTTCAGTTATATATTTAAAATTAATTAAACTCACAGTTAAGCATTACTTACATATAAAAATAATTTAACTATATTACAAAATGATTCGAAATTAATTGAATTTAGTTTGTAACCGTATTTCCATAAATTTATTAAATAATTAATAGGTTAATTTTCAAGACAGTTTTGAAGTACTTTTTTTTTTTAAAAATTTTGAAAAACATAACTAAGATTTACGGAATGAATTTATTGAATCTAGGTTTTCAGTAAATTTGGTGCTAAATTCGGATTAAAGAAAGCCTGAAATTTATATATTTCAATATAAAACGAGTTTTTTATTATGAAATTTCTAAATTTCATTAAAAAGGAAAGAATATATGATTTAATTAATATTTAAATTAATATTGAATTTTTTAAGGCATAAATCTTTTACAAATTAATTACTTAAAAAATTTTAGTACATATATTTATTTTCACCAATTCATTTAACCCAAATTTTCATAAAATTGATAAGCATTTCACCTTTTTTCATGTTTTTTTTTACTTTATTTGATGAATAATATAAATTAATTATTAATAATTAACATGCAATAATTCTGAACATAAGTATGTTGTCATTTCTTATCCCACTTGATCAACCGCAACATCTAGATCAAATCCATGAACCTGTGTGTTCCCTAAATCCTCCTCATTCTTAAATCCTTCCCGATGAGTCAAGATAAATGGAAAAAAAAACCCAGTTTCTTTTTGTAGACCTTGCGGCGCAAAGACAGGGGCACCTAAAGGGAGAAGTCTGATTTACCCCATTAGGTTATATCCCTGGACATTGGGTACCCATTTTAGTCGCGTTTTACTACATGCATTGACTATGGTGAGACTATTCCATCCTGGACCCACACGAGAAAAACATAATTATTTATACTATTTACTAAACAATGTCCTCATTTCATTTTATTGAATTCTATTTTTTTTTATTTTTATAAATAAGTTCCGTAGGTTTTTTGGAGTTGAAGAAATTAAGCAATTTTTACTTTTAAGAAATAAACATGTAACTTAATATTGAATTTCGTAATAAAACTTTTATAACCAAACATTTAAAAAGCAAAACTATTTATGATAAATGATCAGTCAGGTGAAGAAGTGGATACGAATGTATAAAAATTCAATAAGTATGAAAATTTTCGCTAAAACAAGGCATGCTAAAAGAATATAAAGTATTCTAAACAAAGCAAACAGTTCTAGTGGAAGAGAATGAGAGGTGTAAAACATGTGAGCGGAAGTATAGAACTCCAGCTTTAGAACAGCAGTAAATGGCGATGACTGATCATCGCTGACTGCATGGCTAATGTTCACTTTATGAATACCATCCTTTCCCATGTTTATATTCTCAGGAGGACATTCGTCTCAGACTTGTAAATAAAAATATCCAGTTTACTACTTTGTAAAAGCTGATGGAAATTAAAGATGTTTGCTAAATGGATGGACCTCATTTGTCTTGAATAACATCGAATAAATGTGGGACATTGTATAGGAACACTTACTGTTCGTATGGTATCAATCAAAAATTGTGTATCAAATGAAGAGGGAATCGATGAAAGATATAGTATAATAATATTCTGTGACTTGTGGAAAGACAACACATATTATGCATAACAGTTATATTAAATAAGTCGCTTTGCCATAGATCAGTAGCAGTACGTCATTACGCAATCACTTTTTCTTATTTGTCTACAATTTTCAGGATAAAAGTCGTAAGTAATGCTATATTGTTTTCTTCATTTGTACATTTTGATGATATTTATTACTCTGGAACATAGTATTTCTAAACAAAACATTGTGAATTTTGCTGTGCAGACTTACATAATGAAACTTAATTTATTCACGCCCCTTTAAATATAAACATTAAAATGCGCTTTATCCTCCTCAAAAAGGAATGAACCACATTTGCTTTGAGCAACATCGAATAAATTTGAGATGTTCTAAGAGGAAATTTTACTGTTCGTAAGTTTTCAGTTAAAAATGGGCATCAAATAAAGAGAGCAACGATGGAAGATATAATATATTATTTTTGTGACTCGTGGAAAGACAGTATTGATTATGTATTACTGTTATTGTGAATATATCCCTTTCACATACCCCTTCGCCAAATAGTTTCCTGCAGTACATTATGCAATCACTTTTTTTAACTGTCCACAATTTTCATCAAAAAATATTTAAATATATTAAGGCTTTATCCTCCTCAAAAAAAAGATATTTTAACTTAAATAAATCTACTCTGTTAAACACAAACTTCATTAAACTAATTATAAAAATATGTTTCAATGACTTTATTTATTTCCCTTTTTTTTTGCTGATTATCTGTTAATCTTGCATCATCTTTTTGTTATTGCTGCTCATAATTTCCAATAAGACGTTTCTAAACAAGGTCATAAATTTTTTTGTTTGCTTTATCTTGTTCGTCTTAGGAATATTTATCACTTTGAAAGTTCTTATGATATGATTTATAACTGTGAATAACTGTAAGCATTGTGACTACTGCAACATAACGTTAAATAGTAAAACTTATTTTATCCTTAGTTTTTCAAATCACTTAAAATGTAAACAATAAAATTTGATTTAAGGCTTTTTGTTAAAAATAACCTTAATTGAAACTAACTGTATTTCCTGTTTTATAACATTTCTCTATTTAAAACATAAATATATAGCTCCTGGAAAACATTACTTTGTCAAGATCATCAAAAAAGTATTTTCCTTGCCCTCGTACCAACTACAAACAAATGAAAAAATATTTTAAATATTAACTTTCTGTATAACAAATAAGGCCACAAAATATTTGAATCGATTTAACTCTATTTTAGGAAGGCATCGAATTTTAATAATAATAAAAAAATACGCACATTTCTGCATTTTAAACATTTATTCGTCTATCAAAATATTTACTGTTCCGAATTTTTCATTTTGATATGATAGTCCTAAATGGCCGTGAACATTCTGTAAAACTCAAACTTTATCACCTTCTTTTGTCTAGCGCATCTAAGCTCGTTATAAAGATGTATGTCAGTGTAGTATTTTTATTATTACAAACTCGAAAGCAATTTAAGGCCGTTAAGGTTCCTTATCCTCTATATTCCATTTAAAAAAGGTTCTAAGCGAATGGTATATCCTAGAGGTATGTCCGTTAACGTTTGTATCGAGGGAACTTCATTTAACCTGATTCTCCAGGGGGTCTGAGCAAACTTTTTTTTTCTCTAAAAGAGTTTATTCTTTACTTACTCATATTCTTTCTTTTTCTTTTCCTCCGCTTTCTCAGATGCTATCTGGAATTCTGGGGCTGTTTCTTTCAGTATAAGTTGGCTGTCGTAGACGAAATGGTGCAGGTCCGGATCTACCATTTGTAATCAGGTCGTAACTGCAGGCAAGAAAGGAAGACATTCGGAACAACCGACATGATTAGATTAACTTTTTTTTATTTTTTGAAAATATATTTTCCAATAATGTAATTTATATTTTCTTAAATGCAAAAAAAAAGTTTGGGTTATAATATTCGTAATGTAATAAATATATTTGTCTGGTGATGATTATTATTAAGTTTGATTTTATTGTACTTATTAAATGAGAAAGGAAGTTTATTGTTGAAGAGATGTCTCAATTCGGCAGAGACTCCGAATAAGTATTCTATATTAGTGATGACGTATTAATAATAATAATAATATTTTTGGAAAACTTCTGATGATCTTAATTGAAAATATGTAGCTTAAGTAATAATAATCATTCTATGACTTAGTAGAAAATAAGAAAGAATAAACGTAACAATTAACTGATTTTTATTATAAAGTATAAAATATATAGATAATAAAAATATATTTTATATTTATTATGTTGCAAACTGAATGTTGAATACCAAAGAATTCATGTCTGTATCTACCATTAGCTCTTGGGAAGTAAATGCGGAGAGGAAAAAAGGGCACTCTAAATAACTATTGCTATTAGATAACCTTATTTATGACATTCAACGATAAAAACCGTCTAAATTCTCCTTCCGAGAGGAATTTTACGGAAAATACCCATCATTTTTGTATTGTATGGGAGAAAACGGGAAAACTCACACCTGCTAGTTCAACTAACGATGCAAGATGCTAAACAGCAAAAAACGTCATCGAGTCTCCTAGCTTTCTAAAACAATGTCTACAGCATAGCCATCAGCCAATTGAACAACCACACTAATGCTGCGTTAAATTGCAAAGCGGCTTGCGTTGTCACTGAGCCACGAGTTGGGTATGGTCATATATAGTTTAACATGTTTTCAATGTATAAACTTCTAAATCCAAGTTAAAATGCATTACTAATTATTAAATTATTAGTTAAAATAAACCAGTTATTATTTAGTGGTTGAATCTGGCTAATTATTTGAGTAAAGAAGTTATAAATTCAAAACTTTTCAAAGCCTATTAACTACTTTATAAATTCGTAATAAAAATGAGCTTTCGTAACATTTTTCACTGCTCTCGGACTGGCTTATAAATATTTTTTTTGTTATTACACACAATTATTTTTTTTTAAATATACTTGAAGGCATTCATATTGCTTTTTTTATGGTTATAGTAAAGAAAACATCGTAACACATATCTGGTAACGCTTCAACCGTAACTAATCTACCATAACTGTGTTTCATGGATCTTTCTTTGATAAAAAAAAGAAAATGAAAATTATGAGAAATTGTAAATAAAGAATTCGTACAAATTGTAGTAAAATATATCTTTTTCCTACAGAATATTTATATAAAAACTTATTAAATATTTTATTTCCCCAACAAATCTAATTTAAGATGTGAAAAATAAAATCGGAACACACAATTAATATTACTTTCGGTAGAATAACTCATTAATTTTAGGCAGTTCTTATTTACTTTAATATTATTTTCACGGTAGTTGTTGATATTCCTATGGTAATAAATATACTTGGTATTTTGGAAAATAAAGAATTCAGGAGAAGTTACAAAATTTACTGCCTCAGAACAAATTGAATTTCCTTTTAGAAAAGAAATTAAAAACAATAAAAGGATAAAATAGTATCTGCGAAGATTAAACCAGTCACTGTTCTGAAATAACCGAACAATCTAAAACTTTTTTCGTGCAAGAACACTTATTAGTATAAATCATTTTTTAAAAATATAAGATTCTACATGTTTAAAAATTACAATACATTATGGAGAAAATATTTTTTATATTATTTGATCAGTTAAAAAAGTTGAATGTATTAGAATGTATGTAGAAGTTTTTAAAGTATATTCACAACAAAGAATTGAATGTTTTATAACATTAAATATTTTAAATAATATTATTCTACAATTGTTTGGACACCAGTCATCTAATGCTAACAAGCAGAAATAACATGGTTTATAATATTTTCAAAGTACGTATTATTTGACAAAGCTATTTTAAGGTATTATTTCTTAATACTTATTTGCTAATTTCTATAGACAACCTACTCTCACCCTGTTTTTATAAATTTTGTATTGATGTATTTTCTTTTTCAATTCCTTCTATTAGCTCACACTCTCCCTATATATATCTTGTTCAAATTTTCAATCGTTAATAAAATACTTTTTATTCCTCCACTCAAGTTCAAATACATTTTTTTTAACTTTTAGTGGATGACACTTGATGTTAATACAGATTTTTCAAATATTCAGTAATTAAATTTAATTAATTAATTTTAGTTTTTTTTAGATTTAAGTTGCATATATCTACCAATAGATGGCGCCAGATAAACTAAAAAAATGAATGAAAATTGTTTATAAAGGATTTTCAGCAATACAGTGAAAAAAAAAGTAGGAATAGACTTAATTTTTTTTTCTATATTACTTGTTTGGTTTATGGAACTAAATATGGAGCACTTGAAAATTATTACATAAGACGAATGACTTTTTATATGTGATCAAATTTGTAGGCATATATGGAGGAAGGGTGATTTAAGCAATTATAACAACAATGTTCAGTTTGCAACAAATCCCCAAAGTACAATTTATCTAATTGCATATATGTAAGTATATATGTATACATTTAATTACTTTTTTTTGTTAAATATTAAAAAATTGTTATCTAATATCAATTGTTATTTGGAGTGCCCCTTTTTTCCTATCAGCATTCACTCTCCAACTCAAAATGGTAATTACAGACGAATTATTTGGTATCAATTTGCAGTTTAATTAACACAGAATATAGGGTCTGACTAGCGTTCCGGTGCTCAATGCCACAGATTTCGTATTCGAATTTCAGAGGTTCCATAGATGTTTATATTGGTTAGGAATACACTTTAAGCCGTAGATTCCGGTTTAATAGGATTTTAGGGCATGAGGCTGACAACCCTACACATTAACAAGTAATATAAAAACAATTTTTTACGATCCATTCCTACTTTTTTTCACTCTATTGCAGAGCGTCCTTTATAAATAATTTTCATTCATTTTTTAAGTTTATCAGGCGCCATCTATTGGTAGATATATGCAACTTAAATCTAAAAAAACTAAAATTAATTAATTAAATTTAATTACTGAATTAATATTTGAAAAAAATGTATTAACATCAAGTGTCCTCCACTACAAGTTCAAAAAATGTATTTGAACTGGAGTGGATGAATAAAATGTATTTTATTCCTTGTTGAAAATCTGAACAAGATATATATAGGGAGAGTGTGAGCTAATAGAAGGAATTGAAAAAAGAAGCATATCTTGCCTCAAAATCTGCCAGTAGGCAGACGGCCTTGGTCTGTCATAAGGGTTTTGCGAAGAAGAAGAAATAAAAAATATATTTTAGTCATCTATATATTTTATACTTTATAATATAAATAAGTTAATTGTTACATTTATTCTTTCATATTTTCTTATAAACCATATTAGAATCATCAGTTTTCCAAAAATATTATTATTATTACTATATATATTACTATAATATAGAATACTTATTCGGAGTCACTGCCGAATTGAGACTTCTCTTTAATAAAAAACTTACTCTCTCATTTAATAAGTACAATAAAATCAAACTTAATAATAATCACAAAGAGACAAATATATTTATTACATTACGGATATCATAACAGTTTTTTTTTCCACTTAGG
This sequence comes from Caerostris darwini, assembly GCA_021605075.1. Lineage (NCBI taxonomy): Eukaryota > Metazoa > Arthropoda > Arachnida > Araneae > Araneidae > Caerostris > Caerostris darwini. Next base: position 69,714 of record BPLQ01007835.1, read on the forward strand.
AAAAATCTAAATTACATTATTGGAAAATATATTATTTTCTTTAAAAAAGAAAAAAGTTAATCTAATCATGTCGGTTGTTCCGAATGTCTTCCTTTCTTGTCTGCAGTTACGACCTGATTACAAATGGTAGATCCGGACCTGCACCATTTTTTCTACAACAGCCAACTTATACTGAAAGAAACAGCCTCAGAATTCCAGATAGAATCTGAGAAAGTGGAGATAGTAATAGAAAAAAAAAATATGAGTAAGTAAAGAATAAACTCTGTTAGTGAAAAAAAAGAGTTTACTCAGACCCCCTGGAGAATCAGGTTAAATGAAGTTCCCTCGATACAAACGTTAACGGACATACCTCTAGGATATACCATTCGCTTAAAACCTTTTTTAAATGGAATATAGGGGATAAGGAATCTTAACGGCCTTAAATTGCTTTCGAGTTTGGTTCCGAGTTTGTAATAATAAAAATACTACACTGACATACATCTTTATAACAAACTTAGAGGCGCTAGACAAAAAAAGGCGATAAAGACTGTGTTTTACAGAAGATTTACTCCATTTAGAGCATCATCTCAAAATGAAAGATTTGGATTAGTAAATATTTTGATACGAGAATGAATGTTTAAAATGGGAAAATGTGTTTTTATTTTTATTATTAAAGCACGATTCCTCCCAAAATATGTTTGTTGAGTTAAATCCATTCAAATATTTTGTGTTATCTTATTTGTTACACAAAAATTTAATATAAATACGTATCCATGACTGTAGAGCGTTGGGGTTGCGATTGACAAACCTACCCAGTAAAAATGAAAAAAACCTTTTCTCGAAATCTGCCACTAGGCATACCATGGGGCTTTTACGTCAATGAAGAAGAAGAAATACAAGGCATATTTTGGTTATCTATATATATCGTATGGTTAATAAAACAAGCCAGTTAATTGTTACATTTATTATTTTTTTTTTTTTCCAAGTCATGGAATGACTATGACTATTTCAGTTCCATGTTTTTAATTGGGATCATCAGTTTTCCAAAAATATTATTATTATTATTGTTATTATTAATAGGTCATCACTAATATAGAATACTTATTCGGAGTCACTTTCGAATTGAGATATCTCTTTAATAATAAACTTTCTTTCTCATTTAATAAGTACAATAAAACCAAACTTATTAACAATCATCGCCAGCAAATATATTTATTACATTACGGATATCATAAGTTTTTTTTTTCCACTTAGGAAAATCCAAATTACATTATTGGAAAAGATATTATTTAAAAAAAAAAAAGTTAATCTAATCATGTCGGTTGTTCCGAATGTCTTCCTTTCTTGCCTGCAGTTACGACCTGATTACAAATGGTAGATCCGGACCTGCACCATTTTGTCTACAACGGCCAACTTATACCGAAAGAAACAGCCCCAGAATTCCAGATAGAATCTGAGAAAGTGGAGGAAAGGAAAAAAAAAGAATATGAGTAAATAAAGACTAAACTCTTTTAGTGGAAAAAAAAAAGTTTGTTCAGGCCCCCTGGAGAATCGGGTTAAATGAAGTTCCCTCGATACATCCCGTTAACGGACATACCTCTAGGATATACTATTCGCTCAGAACCTTTTTTAAATGGAATATAGGGGATAAGGAACCTTAACGGCCCTAAATTGCTTTCCAGTTTGGTTCCGAGTTTGTAATAATAAAAATACTACACTGACATGCATTTTTATAACGAGCATAGAGGCGCTAGACAAAAGAAGGCGATAAAGTTTGTGTTTTACAGAACGTTTACGCCATTTAGAGATATCATCTGAAAATGAAAGATGTGGATGAGTAAATATTTTGATAGGCTAATAAGTGTTTAAAATGGGAAAATGTGCTTATTCCATTTCATTCTATTAGCTCACACTCTTCCTATATATATCTTGTTCAAATTTTCAGTCGTTAATAAAATACTTGTTATTCATCCAATCAAGTTTAAAAAAATCATTTGATCTTGTAGTGGATGACACTTGATGTCAATACATTTTTTTCAAATATTAATTCAGTAATTAAACTTAATTAATTAATTAATTTTTTTTTTCGATTTAAGTTGCATCTAAAAATAGATGGCGCCAGATAAACTTTAAAAAAAATTAATGAAAATTATTTATAAAGGACTTTCTGCAATATAGTGAAAAAAAAAGTAGGAATTAACTTGATTTTTTTATATTACTTGTTTTTTTATTAGTAGTAGTATTCAATGTCTCCTTTAAATATGTTTGTAAAGTTTAATCGATTCAAACATTTTGTGTCACCTTAATTGTCACAGAGAAAGTTAATATTTAAAATATGCATAAATTTTTCTGTAGTTGGCCCCATAGCAAAGAAAATAATTTTTTGATGATCTGAACAGAGTAATGTTTTCCTTTAACTATCTATCTATGATTTAAATGGAAAAATTCTATAAATCAGGAAATATGACTTCTTTTTAGTTAAGCCTATTTCTTTAGCCACAAAGATCAAAACAGATTTTATTGTTTATATCATAAGAGATGTGAAAAAAAACCGAGAATAAAATATGTTTCGCTATTTGACGTTACAAAGCAGTAGCCACAAGGTTTAAAATTATTCAAAACTATAAATTATGTCATAAGACCATTCAAACTGATGAAGTTTCATGATGAGGTAATTAACTTCCAAACTGAGGATGCACTTCCTAGATGAACAAAATAAAACAAACCAAAAATTTCGGCCTTATTTAGAAACTTTATAATGGAAATTTTAGGCAACAATAACAACAAAAATTTGTGATGTAGATAATCAACAAAAAAATGAATAAATTAATAACAATACATTTAAACATATCTTTATAATGAGTTTTTTTTTATTTAGTTCGAACCTTTTTTTCAAGAGGACAAAGCACATTTTAATGTGTGTATTTATGTAGCATTTCACGGAAAAATTCAAAATGTGTGCAAACAGGGGAAACAAAAATTATAAATGACATTTATGTTGAAAAGTGTGTACAATTGAAACATTCACGATTATACAATGTACTGCAGGAAAATAAATGAACCATGGCAAAGGGATATATTCAGAATAGCTGTAAAGCAAAATCAGTACCGGCTTTCCATGAATTACATAAAATTATTGTGTTATATCTTGCAGCGATGCCCAAATCATTTGATGTACAATTTTTGAATGAAAACTTTGATTGAAAACTGAACAGCAAGATTACTCCTTGTAAAGTCTTAAATTTGTTCGATGCTATTCAAGACTAATGTAGTCTATTTATTTAGCACATATCTTTATTTTCCATCAGATTTTAAAAAGTATTTCAAAGCTGTCTTGAATATTATATATAAATTATTTAGCAAATTCTATATCGAAATAAAGTTGCAAACAAAATTTAGTTAATTTCTAACTATTTTGTAATATAGTTAAAATATGTTTATATACAAATATTACTGTGGGGTCGATTAATTTTAAATGCGTATATAACTAAAGTACAGTAGAGTTTCAGAAAATTTAATTTTCATTTCTACTGAAAGCAAATTAGCATTCAAAATTTTATATTTTTTTTATTTAACCATTAAATACAGATGTGGCTCCACTATTTAATCTAAAGCATTACGTGGTTTTAAATTAAATTAAGTAATTTCCATATAAATTGGATAAATTTAAATGAATGAGTTTATATTCAGAAAGAGTCGTTCTTCTAGATATAAGTGGATATTTTGGTTGAATATTTCCATTTATAAGTCTGAGTTGAATATGCTCCTGAGAATAAAAACATGGGGAAGGATGATATTCAGTAAAAGTGAACATTAGCCATGCAGTTGTCATCAGTCATCTCCATTTACTGCTGTTCTAAAGCTGGTGCTCTATACTTTCTCTGACTTGTTACCGATGTTTTACACCTCCCACTCTCTTCCACTAAAACTGTTTGCTTTGTTGGAAAACTTTTTTTTCAATTCCTTGTATTAGCTCATACTCTGCCTATATAACATGTGGGTTGAAGAGTTCAAAGGCTGACACATAAATGGCGCTACTAGTATTAAATCCAAATAATTTTTAGTTAGCCCTAACCTTCAAAAGACACGTGTATACATTTGACAGCTATTGCACTATTAGTATGTGAGTTATAGCATTTTTAGTGAAGTTATAGCATTTTTAGTGTTCATCACGTGCAGTCCACTCGGCTGACTGTCGATTGGATTCCGGTGTGAAATGATAGAGCCTTGTTTCATCCATTGTGGCCTATCGACGCAAAAATTCGGGTTTATTACGATTGAAAAGCTCCAAACACTGCTTAGAATCATCAATTCGTTGTTGTTTTGGGTCGATTGTGAACTCGCGCGGCACCCACTTTGAACAGAGCTTTCGCATATCCAAATATTCATTCATGATATGTCCAACACGTTCCTTTGATATCTTTAGGGTCTCAGCTATCTCAATCAACTTCACTTTACGGTTATCAGAAATTGTTTTGTGGACTTCTTTAATGTTTCCGTCGGTAACTGCGCGCATAGTCCTCGGTGCTCATTTCGCCACGTTTAAATTTAGCCAACCACTTCTCTACGGTTGATTTTCCTGGTGAAAGTTCGAATAATGTTTATGAAGCCAAGCCTTGGCTTCAATAGTATTTTTTTCTCCAAAAAGCAATGCTTTATTAATGCTTTTTATCCATTTTTTCAAACTAAAAAATTCGTTTCACTAAAAATGCTACAACTCACATACTAATAGTGCAACAGCTGTCAAACTTATACACGTGTTTTTTGAAGGATACGTCTAACTAAAATCATATAGATTTAACACTAGTAGCGTCACCTATGTGTCAGCCTACGAACTTTTCAGTACACCTGTTATATATATATATCAATCGTTCATAAAATACTTTTTATTCATCCACTCAAGTTCAAACATATTTTTTTTGAACTTGTAGTGGATGACACTTGGTGTTAATACAGTTTCTTCAAATATTAATTCAGTAATTAAATTTAATTAATTATATTTTTTTTAGATTTAAGTTGCATATATCTACCAATAGATGGCGCCAGATAAACTTAAAAAAATGAATGAAAATTATTTATAAAGGGCTTCTCTGCAATATAGTGAAAAAAAAGTAGGAATTGACTTTAATTTTTTTTTTTTTTTATATTACTTGTTTATATTATTTTAGCATATCTTGGGGCAAAAATTTTCATGTGTATTGAATATTTACACGTTCGTATCTACTTCTTCACCTGACTGACCATTCATCATAATTTTTTTAATACGATTTTATTAGTTTCACCTGTATGTTTGTTTGTTTGTTTGTAACTGAATCTTTGGGCTCGATTTTGCCCTACTTTAAGCGATCAGATTTAATTTAAACGTTGTAGACTTATCAAGGACCGACGACAATAAAATATTTTCATAAGTTTATTATCTCATCATGATTAGGATCGCCAGGATTAGTGATTTTATTTTAACTTAGGAAGGGCAATTTAACCCACGTAGAATGAAAGTATTCAGTAAAGACATTCAAACTTTCGTGGGACAGTGGCACAACGGATAACGCGCCTGACTACGGACTGGAGATTCCCAGTTCGAATCCTGTCTGGCTTGACATATTTGCATTTAGCCTTTGTTTTACTCACAATTAAATTATTGTAAGAACTATAGTTTCAGCCCTCCGTACTGTACTACTTATATTATAGTTTAAAAACACGCTTTTAGAGTTAATCAAAGTAAAAAATAATTATTAACATAAGAATAAAATTACTGACGAGAAAATTAATGTCACTGTTCTAAAAGCATGGAGTACTCGATATCAATCATTATAATTTTCCACTAGTTTCATACCGAAATGCAGAGTTAGTTTTAAAATGTCATACAAAGCCCCCCACGCTTTTAGAACAATGACATTAATTTTCTCGTCAGTAATTTTATTCTTATGTTAATAATTATTTTTTACTTTTTAGTTTGATTAATTCTAAAAGAGTGTTTTTTTAGTTTTTTTAAAATATAATTTATTTTAAATTTCCAATGGAAAGTTTACAGGAAAGCAGTTACCATAAAACAATATCACATCCAGAATTATTACATTGTTATTATTCAGACTTAAGTTGATGGATTCATAATATATATTTTTCTTTTTAAATGTTTTGTTATGAAAGTGTAATTACGAAATTAAATATTAAACAACATGTTTGTTTCTTAAAAGTAAAAATTACTTAATTTCTTCAACTATAAAACTTATAGAACTTATTTATAAGAAAATGTGATATAAATAAAATAAAATCAGAAATGTTTTTGTAAATAGGATATATAACTAATTATTATAGTATTATTGCAATAATAATTATTAACAATTAATTTATTAATTATAACTATCAAATCAAGTAAAAGTCTTAAACACAATTCTTGTTAGTCTTATGAAAATTTTGACTAAAGGAATTGGTGAAAATAAGTATTTGTACTAAACTTCTATAAGTAGTTAATTTGTGAAAGATTTATCTCTTAAACATACCAATATTTATTACATTTAAATATTTAATAAATCTCATTTTCCTTTTTATTGAAATATTAAAATTTTATAATACAAAACTCGTTTTATCATTAAATATATAAATTTCAGGCTTTCTTTAATTCAAGTTTAGCACCAAATTTACTGAAAACCTAGATTCAATAAATCCATTCCGTAAATCTTAGCTATATTATTCAAAATTTTAAAAAGTATTTCAAAGCGGTCTTGAATATTAATTCATAAATTATTTAACAAATTCTATATCGAAATAAGGTTGCAAACAAAATTTAGTTAATTTCTAACTATTTTGTAACATAGTTAAAATATCTTTATATACAAATATTACTGAATGTGGATCAATTAATTTTAAATACGTATATAACTAAAATACAGTAGAATTTCAGAAAATTTAATTTTCATTTCTACTGAAAACAAATTAACATTCAAAATTTATATGTTTTTATTTAACTATTAAAGACAGATGTGGCTCCACTATTTAATCTAAAGAATTACGTGGCTTTAAATTAAATTAATTAATTTCCATATAAATTGGATAAATTTAAATGAACGAGTTTATATTCAGAAGGAATCGATCTTCTAGATATAAATAATGAATTACGTAAACAAAAATTTTCCACAGAATAGTTTTACATTTCAGATCTTTAAATGGCTTTCATTGATTTCAGCTATAATAAACTTTAACTAATCATACAAAATATTGAAATAAAATTTATTTATTTAATATATAGTTAAATCATTTATACCTTATACTCTAAGAAATTTTTATTTAAAACACTACTAAGAATATATACTGATTAAATTATTAGATACATTTGCATGTTATTTCTATGAAAAAAAGTAGCAATATCTCTTTCTGAATTTTATTAAATGATCTTGGATAGAAGAGTGGCCATTAAATTTTCAACTCATTTCTGTCTCTATCTAAAAATATATTATATATAAAGAAAATACTCGATGAAAAATATTAATATCCGAATTGAGAAATCAAAGCTTTAGTATTTTTCTACATAGCGATTTATATGAAAAAAAAATTTGTTGTTGAATATAGTTAAAATATTTCCATTTCCAAATTAATGAAACAAATTGTTAAAAGGATATTGAAAAAAGCAAGCAAGCGCATTTTTATATCATACTCAGAATATCAACAAATATATAAAATAAATTCATTATTATCATTCATTTAGAATAAATTTTATCGATACATTTTTAGAAATTCTATTTTTGACAAACTTAGATATCTTCTTTATCTTTTAAAAACTGTGTGATATTTTGAAAACACTGTTGATTTTCCATTATCCGAGAGAGAATTTATGTTATTCCCAATATGAATAAAATACCTCTACTATAAAGTATACTCTGTATGAATACCATTTTGAATGTTTGGACAATTTATCATATAGAAATTTTAGTTATCACGTAAAATAGAATATTATTGTATGATCTTTAAAGTTCATGTATTTAGTATATTATTCCTATGATTCATTGTATTATTTCTAGTGTTTCTGGCATTTCTTAGTCATTAAAACATTAGTAATGTTAAGTTGTCAGTGTACAGGAATTAACTTTATCAGTGTATTGTATTGCAGTCACTGTTGAAGAGATGAAAAGAGAAGAAAAGAAAAAAAAATGTTTTACATTGTATGGATTAACAGGAAAAGCATTATTTATCCATAGGAGATTCATTTGTACTGCCTGGTGAAAATTTACTAGTGTTTTGCTAACATACGATATGATATTGGCTCTTTGGTTGGTTAGGGTTTTATGGCACAAGGGCCAGATTTGGTCATACTACGCCAAACAATAGTACTTGTTTAAAATTTGGTAAATTTAAATGGTTAAAAACGAAAAAGTAAGTTGCAAGAACGAGTAAAATCATTTAATTATGGAAGTAAAATGTTGATAAGATATCCGATTAAAATGGGTGCTGTTAAAACAATGTGAATTAAAAAGCAGGTAAAAAGACATTGGCGAAAACAAGAGAAAATGGTGCTACAAACAAATTTCAAATATAAGGCATGAATCCAATTTTAGCAACAAATAAATAAAGATTAGCATGGGAGTGTCTTCCAGTAAGAAAGAGAGTGTTGTCAGCTCACGACCGAAAAGGTTGAGTCGGATTCCATTGAATCTTGGGCATTGGACCAGTACGATAAAAGTAAATTATAGTCTAAAAACACTAAAAAACACGCTTTTAGAGTTAATCAAACTAAAAAGTAAAAAATAATTTTTAACGTAAGAATAAAATTACTGATGAGAAAATTAATTTTCACTGTTCTAAAAGCGTGGGGTGCAAGACATCAATCGTTATATTTTTCACTACTTTCATTCCGAAATGCAGAGTTAGTTTAAAAATGTCATACAAAGCACCCCACGCTTTTAGAACAGTGACATTCATTTTCTCGTCAGTAATTTTATTCTTATGTCAACAATTATTTTTTACTTTTTAGTTTGATTAACACTAAAAGCGTGTTTTTAAACTATAATATTTAAATGAGGTCCCTGTACGGAGGACTGGAACTATAGTTCTTACAATAATTTAATTGTGAGTAAAACAAAGGTAAATGCAAATGTGTAAAATAAGTATGGCCTATAGATGTTTATGTCTACCATGTGGGATAAGAAACATATGACCATTTTTGAAACAAATTTGAGATTGAAAATCAAAATGGATTTTGCTTTTTTTTTTTAATTCATAAATCATTTAAAATTACTTTTCACACAATGGGAATAGATATAATTACAAGATAAAATTATAAAAAAATAATAAATTATAGTGGTTAATTATTTAAATATAAGATTATAATAATGGAAAAAATGAAATGGAAAACCTTTAAAAAATCTCATTACATAATGACCAAAAGACGAATTGCATTTTAACCATAACTTGCATTAGAGAGATATTTAACCATCTTTATTCATCATGTAATCTCAATGAAAGTTGAACTAATGACAAGCTTTAAACTTCGATTAATCCATATCTATTCTAATGGTTCGTTTTGAAAAATACCGGAAATATTAAAAAAATATGCATTCCAAGCAAATTGTGAAAAAAAATAAGCTATGCGACTTTCTTATCTAGTCAACTTTACTACCATTAACATACTTTTTTTTTAGATGACTTAACTACTGCTGGAGTAACTAATCGATTTGAAGCACTGACTTAATTTATCTTAACTTCTTTCAGAGAATATAAATATTTTAAAAGCATACCAAAGTTTGAGAAATGCTATTAACTATTTCATTTCAAATGATTGAATATGTAGATTTTTTTAACCAAAAATGTAGAAGCAGAATCAATATTTTCCTGAATTTAATTCTGTTCATGGTATTCTGCAGTTCATCAGACTGGAATTAAGTATGTGCGTGGTTAATAAGATGATCTTAATTCTGTCCTTAGTTGTATTTTGTATCTTTATACTCTTAAAAGGTTTTTACTTTGCATGTGATATAATCTAAACATTAGAGTACCTTGCATTTAAGACAATCTGTAAAACTTTCATTTAGACAAACATTTCTACATCTACTACCAACATAAATGCACTATAAATCAAATCTAAATAATTACTATGCCCAATTTATTTTTGTTTTATTGAAAATCACTGAAAAATAAATTGAAGCATAAGCCGTTAATTTATCTAAGTCAGGAATGAGCAGATTATGCAAATTGTGGGCTACATATAATCACTGTAAATGGACAGCTGGCAGCAAATACATTATAATACATTTATTAAAACAAAATAAATGTTATAATAAAAAAGTATATAACAAATTTAATGAAAACTTATATATTTAGTTTGATATGCGTTTGGAAGTTATATCAGGCAGGCTTTTTCATGAAGCCCTTTTCCATTAACAGTTAAATAAGGTGTTTATCAATACACGCATATCCAACTTCTTCATAGCTCAATTTCATGAAGTATTCATAACTCATTTCGCTGAGAACTAGAAAGAATAGCTTGGTTTATGGTTACACGACTTTTATCCCGTTTCAAGAAATTCGTCTTACTAACCTTACTATATGAGTGGCAAGGTAGGTTTTTTCATGTTGAAGGAAAGTAAATAAGCTCATGTTATAAGTATGCATTTTAGTTTTTCATTCAATTTTGGATGAAAGTTTAGGGCAAATAATTTTTAATTTTTGTATTCTGTGGTGAATAACTCCTTGAGGGAAAATATTTGTACCCAAATATATGTTGAATAGAGTATGCTTATGCATTTTAATATATACACATACTTTGTAAAACTCAATTTTACAACGAAACATCATTTTGGCATTTCTGTAAAATAAATAAGGAATTCTTACTACGAACTTTTGCCGATAATTAACACGTAACATTCAACAAAATAATTGCTCTAAAACTTAATTTTCTGCTTAATATTAAACTAAAATTGGATAATTGGCCTTGATTTATTATACGAAACACTCCAATTGTATTATTTAAAGAAATGTAGTCATATGGACTGCTAAAAAAAACAATGGAAAAGGCATTGATTATGGATCATAAAAAACTATTCAGTAATACCGACAGGGAGTTAAAAAATTTCCTCTTACCTAATGATAATTGTCTCAGGACACATGTGATTAGAATTGGCTAATTTTACAACATAAACTTCATGCTATTTTTGAAAAGTTGATAAGCATTTTTAGTGAACAGTTAGATGCGTGTTTACTGTAGTGAATAACTAAGAATATAAATTGAAATATTCGAAGTCTAATGACATATCTGACAAGCAATGGCTACAAATGAATTTTGTCAAAATTGTATGTTAAGTTGTTTTATACGAAATTGATATGCAAGTCTTTTTCCCGCTATGTATGATATATACTTCATGTTATTTTAAAAAGCTGGTGAACATATTTAATAAAAAAATAGATGCATCTTTACTGTGGGGAATAATTATGATTATAAATTGTAATGTTCGAAGTCTAATGTCATAAAAGTCAAACAATTGCTGCAAATGATTTTTTTTTTTTTACGTAATTGGTGTGTGAAATTCTGTACAATTTTATTTTTTCTTGGTGGATTAGAAGTTAGAATAATAAAACTACATTAAAAGAATTATTATGATGTTCATTAATTCTTTTTTAAGAAATTCTACTTTGTGGGAAATATGTTTTGCAAAATGTTGTCCAACTGAGCATTCTTTTTATCAGATATTGAATATTGAGAAAAAAATAAGCATAATTTCATAATATTTTAAAGATATATTTCAGTTTTGTTATTCTAATATTTGCTTTGTTACTGCAATATATTTGTTTTTATTTGTTTTATTATGAAAATAAATTCCAATCAGCAAAGAAACTTGCCATATAACAAACTATAATAAAGAATGAAATTTATATATATATATAATTCTGATCCCAAATATAGGTCCACTGTTACATCAAAAATAACATTTATTAAAAAAAAAATAAATTGAAAGGTAATATAACTTGTCGAATAACAAACTTTTTACACAAGCTTGCATCAAAAACAAACTTTCCTTATACAGAACTGGGCTTAAAAGCAAACATTCAAGGATATTCAAATGTACTTTCTGAATTTCTACATTGATATAAAAAATTCAAGTCCGCGGACGCTAAGCTTCTTTCTATATAAATAAAATATTTCTTCAAAATAAACTTTTCATAGGAGAAAGTCGAAACTAATCCAAGCACTGCAGTTTTCTAGATTCAGCTCTAGGTGCTGCCTATCCTTTAGTGTCACCATTCTTTGTGTCTTAAAATAAACTTTTCTTTTACTTTTTTTAGTACTGTAGGGAGCACTCAAGAAACGATTTAGACTTAAGAGTTTCACTATGGTCTTCTTTTTATTTCCTTAAAAGTGATATATCTGTTCTGTTCCAATTGTCTAGCTCCACGGGATAGAATTTATTTTCGAACTCAAACGAGTTTTAAGAGATCGGTTTTATGAAGAAAAATGATTGCAGAAAAATGATCGAGCATTTTTCATAAAATTGAATCTATCAATTAAAGAGTTCTTTTCTGTTAACGTTTTAATCCAATAAAAATTTACCGTCTTGGAGATTAAGTTTTATCTAGATGATTCTGGGAATTATATTACAGATTGTCCCTTTAAATAAAGTTAAAATAAGCTTTGAAATAATTTCACTGGGTTTGGTATTTGGAATTTTTTTTATTCCAGTGCAGAAACAAAATTATAATTTCATTGTTAATTTGATTCTTAGTATCATAGTGAATTCTAAAATCAAATCAATTCTTACAACTCAATATATGGCTAACTCAATATATGGCTAACTCAATATATGGCTAACTCAATATTTGGCTAACTCAATATTTGGCTAACTCAATATTTGGCTAACTCAATATTTGGCTAACTCAATATTTGGCTAACTCAATATATGGCTAACTCAATATATGGCTAACTCAATATATGGCTAACTCAATATATGGCTAACTCAATATATAGCTAAATCAATATATAGCTAAATCAATATAAAGCTAACTCAAAGTTTCAATGAGTAATTAACTAACTTAAACTAAACCCAAATCAAAATCTTAAAACAAGCTTTTTTTTTTTTTTAACCATTTTAAAAGAAAAACGAGTTTTATAAGGAAATTTTATTATTTTTTTACTCAATACTTTTTTTTAATCTACAGTTCTTATTAAATATAACAAAATTAAATAAATTTTTCCTTGACGCGTAAATATTTTAGTACTTAATTAACAATGCGTTATAATACACTCATGTCCATAAATTAAGAAAAATGAAGTTAAGGCAAAGAAAGAGACAGAAGCAAAACAAATTTGACTTATTTGTAAAGTCTATTTATTAAACAAAAGGTAAAGAGCAAAAAAGATGCTATATGTTTGACATAATTAAAAAAAATTGCGATTTTTACTCCCTGGAGCAAATTTCAAAAAAAGAACCTATTTACAAAAAACAGTATAACATGCTTAGTATGATGGTTAATATGGAGTATGTCTCCCGGACCATGCAATACAGGCCTTACAACGCCTAGGCATGCTGAGTATCAAATTATCAATCTGATCTTGGGGAATATTACACCACTCATCAAGCAATGCCCTCCGAAGTTCCGGTTGACAGGTGGGAGGGTGTTGATGGGCTGCAATTCGTCGACCAAGAATATCCCACACATGCTCTATTGGATTCAAATCCGGTGAGTATGCTGGCCAATCCATACGGGTGATATCCTCCAATTGAAGGCATTCGTCTACAATGTTTGCACGGTGAGGACGGGCGTTGTCATCCATAAACAGAAATTCAGCACCCATGGCGCCCCGAAATAAACGTACATGTGGTTCCAGAATTACATCCCGATAGATGTGGCCTGTCATCGTTACACTCTGAACATGTAGGTCAGTTCTGGAACCAAGAATAATTCCTCCCCAAACGAGCCATCCTGCACCACCGTAACGGTGTCGTTCAATGGTGTTCTCTTGGTGGTAACGGGTACCTGACGCTCTCCATATGAAAGTCCGGCGAGAATCAGACTGCAAACTAAACCTGGACACGTCGGAAAACATCACACAAGACCACTGTTGCGGTGTCCACAATGCATGCTCTCTACTCCAGGTTAATCGCGGCGACAGTGAGTTGCGGTAAGTGGAACACATCTGACAGGCCTACGAGCATATAGACCAATATGCCCTAAACGTCTGTACACGGTCTGCCTTGAAACTGTCGTAACGGTAGCTGAAGACAGCTGACGAGACAGGTCTGATGCTATGCTCCGTCTGATACTTTTGGCAGTAACTGCTAAACATCGGTCCTCATTCGGTGTATACGGCTGGGTACGTCCACATTCCAGTCGTCCGATAATTCTACCACGTAAAAAATCATCCAAATGCTTCCTTTGTGCCATAACTATGCGGTTATTGCACTGAAATGCTTTTAACGCGCTTGTGAACAATTTTACTTCTTTGCCACCATTCCTTATATACCCCTCTCTTACACTCTCTTCATTATGACCTACTATCCGGCCCATCTGGTGGTTTCCTGTAATTTGCATATTCTTCTTCAAGATGTGTGTGATAATTCTACAGGTGAAATTTTTATTTTAGAGTTCAATTTCTGTGTGATTCTGAATTATCCTTAATTTATGGACATGAGTGTAGTTGTACATTTATAAAGCTTTATAGCCTATTTTTAATGCAATTTAATTATCTATCTAATAGTACATTATATAAGGGTAAATTTTTATTATTTTAAGTAATCAAAAATTTTTAATTGATGTAATAAAATATGAAAGTACATGAATTAAACACAATTAGTTTATTCAAATAAAACTATTAATAGTACATTTATGTAAAATGACGAAACATAATATAACGAGGCACTTTATAACAAGGTATTCTTCTCTTTCATCAGCACTACAGCTTGTTACAGGCCAAGGCAGAATTCATGAGCTTTCTTCATCAGACTGTCCGGGGCAAAAGATGGCCATCTGTTGACTCCCACCCCTTTAGAAACCTTTCGAATCAACCCATCTGGTAAGAGGCCTTCCTCCTCTTCTTCTGGTGCCTTCAATTGTTGAAAAAGTAAGTGTTTAAGTTACTTCAATTTGAATCGTTATATCTGAAAATGTGTCCCAGCCATCTAATACGACTTGCTTTTACAACATCAGTTTTTTTGTATTTGTAAATTTGTTGGCTATAAATTTCATGGTTTTATTGTATTTTGTAGCCATCGTCTTGCCTAACAGCACCAAAACTTTTTCGGAATATATTTCTTTCAAAGACCAACAGCTTATTTTCTTAGATTTATTTAATGGCCAACACTCTCTGCCATACTGAAAAGTTGGTCTGATTAAGGTCTTGTATAAGTTAATTTTTGTTTTAACATTAATACGTTTATATTTGAATTGCTTTCTTATCCCATAAAAACATGTATCTGCCGTAAATATCCTATTATTTAATTCAGATTTTATGTAATTATCATTATCAATGATGGTTATAAAAGGTATTATTGTATAAATTCTTGTTGCTTAATAAAAGCATTATTCGTCATTTTGAATTAAATGTTCAATTAAACGCAATTTTATTTAAAAACCATTGGTATAATTTATTTGAAAATTAAATTAGAAAATTAATTTATAAAATAAAATAAGATATTATAATTCTATATTAAGTATTATAGAAATCTGCAATTTTTTTTAAATATAAAATCAGTCATTATAAATTAACCAATGTTACCAAACTGTTGTTAAAAATCCTTCGAAATCCTACAAGGAAATATTTCACTAAACGGTATTTTATTCATAATATTAAACCTTTATTATTAATATTATGGGGATTAAATGGGTATTTAAATGGGTTATGGATTATTATGGGTATTTAAATGGGTTATGGATTATTATGGGTATTTAAAGGAAATTATTATTATTATTATGGGGAGTGTTTAATGATGTAGTTATTATTATTTATATATGAAACGTATATAAAAAATCAAAACAATAAAAATGGATATAATAATAAAGAAAAAAAAATTGAATTCATAAATTAAAAAGTAGTCTCGTAAAGAATATGAAATCATTTTTAATTGAACAAGCGATTAAAATAAACATTATCAGAAGATTCAAATAAATATAAATATACATAAATAAAAATTAGGTAAACAAAAACAGGTCCCTGGATTACATAGAATAATTTAATTTATAAATAAAATTAACGAAAACATTTACAAAGGATGAAAAAAAAAATTCACTACATTGTAAAGGGAACCATTTAATCCATTAACTCCTATTATTTTAACAAGAAATTTCTAGAATATTTTAATTTAAAAAAGCAGAGTAAAATCAACGGCTTAAACTCTTTTATTTATTTATTATTATTTTTTTTTGACATGAGTTACGAACTTCAACTATTTTTTTTGTTAATGTTGCTATTATTGTTGGTCCGCTGTAAAAGAAAAAAAAAGACTGGAAATTTAACAATTACCCTGAAAGTTTCGTACTTGTAGTAGGTTTTCAAGTGAAAAAAAAACTCATTTTATAAGATTACATACCTTAATTAATAATTTTTTTTAATTGTTCCAACTTTTCAGGTATTAAAAATGAGAAATATGAAGACATTAAAAATAAAAAAAAAATGCTTACACATTTACATTAATATCGTATTTAAACATATTAAATTAAAAAAAAAAAAAAAAAACATAGTTATTTCGGTATTTTTTTTATCCAATATGTAAAATAACTTTTTTTTTTACCTTGGGGAATATTATGAGAGCAAAAAAAAAAGTAATCAACATGAAATTTTTTATTACGGAGAGAATGCATTTATCAATTTTGTTTTTGCTTAACTTATGTATATTTTCAAAACTTCAGCATTAGCTTTTATTTAAAGTTTTACTTTTAATATTGTTAATTTTGCCAAAATTGTTGTATTAAATAATGCTTCATTATTCTTAAAATATTTTTTGGGGGATTTTTTTTAACAATTATTTTTAATTAAAGACTTCCATAGCACTTTCTTTATGAATCATTACCATGTAGTATGTTTTATTTTTAATTAAACTAAATGTTTTTACTGTATCTTACAAAACTTTTGGTGTTATACTTTCTCTGAACAGCTGACAGTAGAAAATAATATGTATTTGAATTATGTATTTTTTTTTTTATTTTCGAAATGTTATTCGATATTTTTATTCTCATATATTAAGTTACATGTGCTGTATGCGGAATAATATAAAAATTTATGTTTTTTTAAAAAATTGTTTAGTTTAACCATCATTACGAAATTTATATTTAAATAAAAATCTCTACTTAGTAAGATATCTTGCATTTTGTGCTATAATGAAAATGTCAGAATTACAACTTAGCATAAAAATATATGACGGCATTCTTAAAAATCATTTTATTGAATAATATTGCTTCCAGTTGGAATCAGTTGTAGTCAATTCAGTAGCTTTATGTTCGGGTTAAATACAGCTAAAACATTGAATTTCAATTCGATGAAAATGGAGATATTTCCAATTTGATACATTTTTAGTTTATATGAGACAAGCATATGAATTAAGTATACATGGAGAATTATTGTTTTATTGTCATTGAAGTCGCACAGGTGAAGGCATCGATCTTAAAGTCGATGAATTTTTCACAAATAATAATTTACAATGAAATATGTGCTCCAACGTGTCCTGTTCAGATATGTCGTTGTAGAATTTAAGTTGAAATTATTATATTTGTATCTAAATTTACACATCATGATAAGGAACAATATTTTTTTTTTCATTGCATGATACTTCGAAAAGTATTAGTAACTAAAAAAAGAATGGCCAGATTCAAGTACTGTGCTTTGCGATACCATTAAAATATCGTTAATTTCATAAAAAGCAAGTTCTTAGTAATCATTTATTTTAAAACTTTGCGTAAACATGAATTAGACTGCCAGAATCCACTACTATATGCAATAATTGTTTTATAGTGTTTCGTAAGAGGGTGAAATTTTTAAAATTTATTATAGTTGCAAACAGAAGCAGAACAATTTTGTTGATTTTCTTTTCACAGTAAATTATGGTTCTTCAAGATTCTCAAACTTTCATTTCACAAATATTTTTGAAAAATTAAATCATTTAATAATCATTCAGATAAATAATCGCACCATATTTAGATTATACCTAAACTAAAATAACGTTAAATAAGGTAACAGCAGGAAAAATAGAGTGAAAATTGATTTTTTCAAATGTTATCAAGGAAAGAAGGTAATGGGCGAAAAACGTGCAATATCTAACGTAAGGCTCAACTTTGAGTTAAAGGTTATAGCTTTTTATAGAATGAGTGGAAAATCCTTACCAGCATTTTCTTAAAAGGATCTAAATTCAGTTCTATGATCTGGCATAACGTGTTTATGTGAATGACATTTTTAACCTTAATTCTCAAATATATATATATATATATATATGAATCTGTAAAAAATAATTAACAACAGCTTTAAGTGTCGTGTTATAGCATATTCATCCAACATCTAAAATTTTGTGTAAAATTAAACCAGTGCACTCAGTTTATTTATCTGAATATTTCTCTTTGAAATTAAATATTAAATTTGTATTTGTATGTACACCAACGAATTATTGTTCATTATTATTATTTTTTTATGTTTTATTATCCCGAAATTTTTTGTTTTCCTAATATTTGTAGCCTCTTACCTGGGTATGCGAAAATATCTGCTTAGATAATTTTTGGGTCGCCAAGTAGGAAAGTTCGAGAATTCTATTGTATATTATATTATATTTTAAAAATATTCATATACAATATTTTTTAAATATAATATACATATGATATTTTTAAAATATAATATACATATGATATTTTTAAAATATAATATACGATAGAATTCTCGAACTTTCCTACTTGGCGAATTTCCTAATTAAATAGTGTCAGAAGGAAAAAGTTTCTTTGTAATACCGGGAACCATTTTTTTTACAACCATATGAGTTACTGGAAATTTAAATTGCTGAGTTATGGTATGTCTACTGTACGACATAATCTGAAACACGAAAACAAAATTATAAGCAACTTTATATCATATAAATTGTTCATCATATCTCTAAGTTAAACAATAGATTGTTAATTTATTATATATCCATATATATATATATATCCATATATATATATATAATAAATTAACAATCTATTGTCATATATGCATTGGGATAAAGAAGTATGTGAAAAGAACTCTATCTCTCTATACAATAGCTTTTGCAATGCTTCAAGAAATCAGTGCTAGGTTTCACCACCCCTTATCGGAACACATGTCTTTGAATGAAAAATATTCCCAAATCCTTGGAACCGTTTTATCATACGGAAACCTTCTTCAGAAAAAGTCGAATTCAATCAATATTCTTTGCAGTTTCCGCTTGTCTCCAAGGGTTGGCAGTTAAACGAAGATTAAGTAGGGACGGACCAGCGAAGGAGAGGGGGGCCAGCAGTCACGTGCTGGGCCGAAAGCCCTCAAGGGCCCGCCAAAAGAGCCCACTTAAGTCCTTTTTCCGGTTCATTGAGGAGTTTCAACGCTCCAGAGTGGTCGTCTGACATCAGAAGGGTATTGTTACGTTAACCTTTGGAACAGTTTCTACCTCCCGATCAAAGGAACGCCGTTGATGGGTACTAAACTCATGGAAATGTCCGGCTGTTTTTTGTGTCAGTACATGTGAAGGAAAATAGACGAAATTGCAATCTAGACTTAATGTATTTATTTCAGTATTGGGTAGAATAGATTGAAGAGGTTTTTTCCATTGTTATGCCTTTTTTTCGAAAAAGCGCTTAATGGAATACTATTAAAATGTTGATTTAGAGGATTACAGGACTGTTTTTTTTTTTAAATATAGAAAAGTAATGTACAAAATAAGTTTTAGAATAAATCGCTTTTATCTCAGTCATTTTATTTGGAAGGTCTTTTTTTTATGTAGGTCTAACTTTTGAAAATGTAACTTAATGACGATTTTAGTTAAATATGGATTTTTTTCTCCATTTTATAAAATGCTTTTTTTTATTATCCCACTTGGTAGACTGTAACATCTAGACCAATTCCATGAACCCATGTGGTCTCATGGTGGGGAATTCGCGAATTTAATATCAATCAGAAGCCTTATTTACAGACAACTCAATGAGTTCGATTATCTGACAATCTACTATATGAGGATTAAGTATATAGTAGAATGCCACCTTTAATCTCTAGCGGCCCTATTCTCTGTACTTATAATAGCTTTTTTCCCACGAGCAGATTTGTAGCATTTCGCTTTGATACACCTTCACAGGTCGAAACAATTACGGATGGGAGATTTCGCATCGTGATTGATGATAGACTATGAGTTGAGTAAGTGTCGACTACAATGAGAAGTGAAGGAAGCTGATCCTCCTCTTCTTATCAGATTTTTTAAAGAGAGGCTTTTGGAGACGCACAAAGGGAGTGTTCACAAAGTAAGCACCTCGTGGTTTCGCGTTCACGCCGTGTGATAATTAAGGCTTCTTTTGACCGATGCATTAGATTTTTCGTAGATTCGAGAGCTCTGAAAGTCTTCGTCCTTGGAGTGAACTGCACTTGTGAATCAAATTTAATTCTTTATTTTTCATTTTTTGCAAATAATTTGTAATAAATACTATATATTTGTAATAAGTTTTATATGTACATATATACAATGCTTGTAAATAAAAATTAATGTGTTCCCATGAAGCTGAAGGCGGCCCTCTTCTTGTAGCCGTTAAAGTTGTAGTATAGGTATTACTTTATCCAGGATGAGGAACGTCTTTCACATATGTTACACCTTTTATTTTATTTATAATTTTTCTACTTAACTCACACACTTGCTATTACAATAAACATGAGTCATCAAAAATTAACTTTCCGTCTATCATTAATTTCAATTAGTATTAGTCTTTAGTTGACAAAATGTATTGACAGGACATTGTTCTTTTGTGTGTGAATTTTAATTTGGCTATCAATTATATATTGGTGAGACGTAAAACTTCATTTCTTCATACTTTTTTCGCCTCCTATTGGAACTCGAAAAAAGAAGAATTGTGAGATTTCCTTAAGAACAGTTGTGTAAAATTTCAAAATGTAAATATTAAAGTTTTTCTTTTGGCTAATTTTCGAAATTATAAAATAATTAAATTAAGATTAATATATTTACAAAATAGTGTACGTAACAAAAAATTAAAAGTTATGGATGGAAGTCTAAATCTAGCTTGAAGTTTTTAGCCCAATAAAATAAAGAAAACGAAGTTACTCAAGTATAAGAAATTTCTAGACATACAAGATCCTTTTTCCAAATTTCATTTAAATAAAAACATTATTTCAAGTAAGATAAATTTAAAGAAACAGTTACAAAAAGAAAGTAAAGCATTCAAAAATGTAATATCATACGTTAGTTGTCGTCCTTTACGAAAAATGATTTCTGCGCTCATTTATCAAAATCATTATACAATTTTTTTACATTTAACAGAGTGAAAAAATGTCAGAGTAAATACCCAGAAAGATATATTTAAATTTAATGACATTTGACTGGATAATTTTAGAAGAAGAGAAAAATTTGTCGTAAGCTTTTAATGCTATGTATTCGCTTGTTATGATGAATTACTGCAACAATCAAGTTTAATGTTAAAAAAAAATATAATGTCTTAATAACAAGTTATGAAAATTTCTAACTTTTGAAATATAAAAAAAATATTTAAAAAAGGTTAATTTCTTTATTAGCTATATTAAATATTTCTGTTTTTTTTATTTTAACTTCTTGTGAATTTGAAACTCATTAATATTTTATGACATATTTTAAATTCGTTTTGGAGAGTAAAAAAATTATAATGGCATTTTATTTAAAAAATAAAATACCATTTTTAACTATGAGAATTTTTACATTAAATATCAATTAAATTTGTGTTATCATCAATAAATAATAAAATGTTCTCATACATTTAATGGGAATATTTTTTTCTGGATTAAGTTTTGATTATGATATAAGAAAATAACAAGTTTTTGATATTTTATAGTTAACTGATAAATTATAGTGGATAAAAAATAAATAACTAAAAAAAAAAAAAAAAAAAAAAAAAAACTGAAGAACATAATGCTGACAAATCTTTTTAGAAAATTTAAATTTTTTTTATTAAGAATATAACTTGCCCTTTACGAATTCTCTGGAGATAAAAAGATAATGACATTAAATAATTTTAGTGCTCTTAAATCTTGCTGAACATATAAATAATTACCGAACTCCTGCAATTATCTAGTTAAATTTTTCTATTCAAAGTTCTTTTTTTGCACACATAATTTTTATTGGTACATGAATCTATTGTTTGAACTTCGAAAAAAAAAATTCTGACTAACTTCTGTAAGGCGTTCATTTTCTTCATTCACTTTTGCTAAATCTTGCTGAACATAATTTACATTTTTTTAATTACCTTTTTAGGTACAGAAAAGCATTTACCTGCTCGGTAATTATATCTCTGACGTTTTAAAACCAAAAAAAGTGGAAAAACTTCTTACACAAAATTTCTAATTCACTTTTCCTTTCATAATTACCGGTAACGAAAAAAATTGGGTACTAAAAACCCTGTGAGATCAGAAAAGACTTGATTGCGGAGAATGACGTGTAACACGAAGTCCCCAAAAAATATCGCAAGAGAAGATCTTTTTGATGGTATTTTTTTTCCATTATATTTAATCCCGGTAGTAGGAATTAAAACAATGAGCTGTTCTTTTTTTTAGATGCTTAATTTTTCATGGAACGATAGCTTGAAGTTCATAATGAGTAAGATTAATCACGCGTAATTAACTTCCATCTTAACGTCTAAACTTTCTGTCATTTAGTGAGATTAATTACTCAGGTATCTGAACTTTAAAGATTAAAAAAATTGAGTATTTAAATAGGACACATATGTGAGACCGAGTCTTCCTAGAGAAAGTGCATAGTTCGAATAATATATATATTTTTTTAAATTTAAACTACTATTTTACTTAAAATAGTAAGTATAGTGTTACATTTTTTCAAATATTATTTTGTCAAAATCTGAATTAATTTTTCAATACTAATGATAGTGTGAAGATCTTTTCAATTATATGACACTTGAGTAGTTTTCAATTAAAATTGAAATGTTCCAATAAGCCTGAAAGAATACTCTTCTTGATGACATTATAGATCTAGTATAGATCGCGACGTGACAGTTGTAAACTTTCATTTTTTCACCAACTCCTTGCCCTACTAGCAGTAAGAACAACTGTGTAAAATGTCAAAATGTAATTATTAAAGATTTTCTTTTGACTCATTGCGGTGTTTATAAAACCGTTAAATTAAGATTAATGTATTTATAATATAGTCTACAAAGCAAAAAATTAAAAATTATGGATTAAATTCTAAAACTAGCCTGAAGTTTTCAGCCAAATAAAATAAAGAAAACGAAGTTGCTCATGCAAAAGAAATTTCTGGACATTGATTTCATATTCTCATTCAAGTTTCTTTTTTCCAAAATTCATTTCAATAAAAATATTACTTTCAAATAAGACAAATTTAAAGAAGTCGTAACAAAAAAAAACTAAATTGTTCAAAAATGTGGTATCTTAAGTTAGCTTTCGTCCCTTACGAAAAATGATTTCTATGCTTATTTATCAAAATCATTATATAATTTTTTTTTTACATTTACCAAAGCAAAAAAATGTCAGAGTAACTACTTAGAAAGATTTATTTAAATTTATTGACATTTGATTGATACTTTTAAAAAGACGATAAAAATTTGCCATAAGCTTTTAATGCTATGTTATGATGGATTACTGTAACAATCAAGATAAATGTAAAACAAAAATAATATCCTAATAACAAGTTATTATAAATTAAAACTTTTGAAGAATATAAAAAAATATTTTAAAAAGGATAATTTTTATTTGGCATATTAAATGTCACCGTTTCTGTTTTTATTATTACAATTTTTCATTTAATAACTTATTTATTTGAAATCCATTAATACTTTATAACATATTTTAAATTCGTTTTGGAGTGTAAAAAATGTAATTGAATTTTATTTTATAAAACAAAATTCTATTTTTAACTATCTGAATATTTACATTAAATATCAATTAAATTTATTGTATCATCATCAAGAAATAAACTGTTCTCATATATTTATCGGGAAACTTTTTTTCTGAATTAATTTTTGATAATAATATAAGAAAATAAATTGTATTTGATATTTTATAGTTAACCATTAAATTATAATGCAATGAAAAAAGTAACTAAAAAACTAATAAGTAGCAAATTTGAAAAACTTGTGCTGACAATTTTTTTAGAAAAATATAATTTTCTTTATTAAGAATATAACTTGTCATTTACGAATACCCTAGGGATAAAAAAATAATGGCATTAAATAATTTTGTGCCAAATATTTAAATATTTACCGAACTCCTGCAAATATCTGGTTAAATTCTTCTGTACTAAGCTCTTTTTTTTTTACTTGCATAATTTTTATTGGTACATGAATCTATTATTTCAACATCAAAAAAAAAAAAAAAAAAAACCTGACTAACTTCTGTAAGATGTTACTTTTCTTAATTTACCTCCGCTAAATCTTGCTGAACATAATTCAACTTTTTTAAAAAAATTCTCTTTTAGATAGACAAAAGCATTTACCTGCTCGGTAATTATATCTCTGACGTTTTAAAAAAAAAAAAAATAAGGGAAGAAACTTCTATCACAAAATTTTCTAATTCTCTTTTCTTTTCACAATTACTGGTAACGAAAAAAAAGTGGGTATTATAAGCCCTGTGAGATCAGAAATGACTTGATTGCGGAAAATGACGTGTTACACGAACTCCCCCAAAAATATCACAAGATGAAGATCTTTTTGATGCTATTTTTTTTACCATTATATTTCCTCCGGGTAGTCGAAATTAAAACAATGAGGTGTTCTTTTTTTTTAGTACTTAATTTTTCATGGAACGATAACTTGAAGTTCATAATGAGCAAGATTAATCACGCGTAATTAACTTCCATCTTAACGTCTAACCTTTCTGTCACTTAGTGAGATTAATTACTCAGGTACCTGAACTCCAAAGATTAAAAAAAAAAAAAAAAAAAGAACTTTATGAGTTTTTAAGCAGGATACATATGTGAGACCGTGTCTTCCAAGAGAAAGAGCATAATTCAAACAATATTTTTTTAAATATAAAATACTGTTTTACATACAGTATTAAGCATAGTGTTACGGTTTTTTTCAAGTACTAGTTTGCCAAAATCTAAATTAATTTTTCAAGACAGGTATTCTTCTTTTCAAGTACATCACACTCAAGGATATTTCCAATTGCTTAATTCAAAAAGCTTCATTTAATCTAATTTCAATTTACTTGCTCAGTAAAAAGTGTTACGTTTTCTCAAATGTTATTTTGTCAAAATCTGAATTAATTTTTCAACACGTGTGTTGATCTTTTCAATTATATGACACTTGAAGAGATTCCAATAAAAATTAAAGTGTTCCAATGAACCTGAAGGGGCTCTCTTCTTGATGTCATTATACATCTAGTATAGACCGAGACGTGATAGTAGAAAACTTTCATTTTTTCGCCGCCTACTAGAAAATCTGTGAAGAACAGATGTGTAAAATTTCAAAATGTAATTATTAAAGTTTTCCTTTGACTCATTGCCGTATTAATAAAACCGTTAAATTAAGATTAATGTATTTATAACATAGTGTACATAACAAAAAATTAAAAGTTATGGATGAAATTCTAAAGCTAGCTTGAAGTTTTTAAGCACAATAAAATAATGAAAATTGAGTTAGTCATGCATAAGAAATTTCTGAACATTCATATCCTTATTCAGGTTTCTTTTTTCCAAAATTCATTTAATTAAAATTATTATTTCAAGTCAGAAAAAATTTAACGAAACCATAACAAAAAGACAATAAAGCTTTCAAAAATATAATATCATACGTTAGCTGTCGTCCTGTGCGAAAAATTATTTCTATGCTCATTTATCAAAGTCATTATACAGTTTTTTACATTTAACATATCAAAAAATGTCAAAGTAACTACTCAGAAAGATTTATTTAAATTTAATGACATTTGATTGGATAATTTTAAAAGAAGATAAAAATTTGTCATAAGCTTTTAATGCTATGTACTCTTTTCTAATGATGGATTACTGTAACAATCAAATTAAATGTAAAAAAAAAATAATGTCTTAATAACAAGTCATCAAAAGTTTTAACTTTTGAAGTCTATAAAAATAATGTTTATAAAAGGATAATTTTTTTAATTGCCATATTAAATATTACTGTTTTTTTTTTAATTTAATCCCTTGTTTATTTAAAATCCATTAATACTTTATAACCTATTTTAAATTCGTTTTGGGAAGAAAAAAATGATAACGCAATTTTATTTTAAAAAATAAAACTTCATTTTTAACTATATGATGTTTTGTATTAAATATGAATTCAAATTGCATTAACATCATAAATAAATAAAATATTCTCATATATTTAACAAGAAAATTATTTTTTTTTAATTACATTTTCATTATAGATACAAAAAAAAAAAATTATATTTTATAGTCAATCATTAAGTTATGATCCATAAAAAAATTAACAATAAAAAACTTAAAGTACGTATTAAATTTGAAACACTTGATGTTGGCAATTATTATTTTTTTTTTTAATTTTCTGTATTAAGAATATTACCGATCATTTACGAATACTCTGTAGATAAAAAGATAATGACATTAAATAATTTTTGTGCTAAATATTTTAATATTTACCGAATTCCTACAAATATCTAGTTAAATTCTTCTGTATAAAGCTATTTTTTTATACATGCGTAATTTTTATTGGTACATGAATCTATTGTTTCAACATCAAAATAAAATTTAAAAATCTGACTAACTTCTGCAAGATGTTTCTTTCTTCATTCACTTTCGCTAAATTTGCTGAACATAATTCAAAATTTTTTTTAATTCTCTTTTTAGATACACAAAAGCATTTACCTGCTCGGTAATTATATCTCTGACTTTTTAAAAAACCAAAAAAAAGTGGACAAACTCCTTCCACCAAAATTTCTAATTCTCTTTTCCTTTTATAATTTCTGATAACGAAATAAAATGTTTATTAAAAACCCTGTGAGATCAGAAATCACTTGATTGCGGAGAATGACGTGTTACACGAACTCCCCAAAAAATATCGCCAGATGTAGATCTTTTTGATGGTATTTTTTTCCATTATATTTCCTCCGGGTAGTCGAAATTAAAACAATGAACTGTTCTTTTTTTTTTAATGCTCCATTTTTCCTTGAACGATAGCTTGGAGTTCATAATGAGTAAGATTATTCACGCGTAATTAACTTCCATCTTAACGTCTAACCTTTCTGTCACTTAGTGAGATTAATTACTCGGGTATCTGAACTCAAAGATTAAAAATTATGAGTATTTAAATAGGACACATATGAGGGCCAGATATTTCCTAGAAGTGCATAAATTCCGAATAATATATATATTTTTTAAATTTAAACTACTATTTTACTTAAAATAGTAAGTATGATCTTACATTTTTAGTATTTATTTTGTCAAATCTGAATGAATTTTTAATACGTGTGTTGATCTTTTCAATTATATGACACTTCAGGAGTTTTCAATAAAGTGAAATTTTTCAATACGCCTGAAAGGACACTCTTCTTGATACCATTATATGAATCTAGTATAGATCGAGACGTGACAGTTAATGAAACTTTCATTTTTTGCCAACTCCTTGCCGGTTAAATTAAGATTAATGTATTTATCACATATTGTACAAAACAAAAAAAAACCAAAAATTAAACATGATGATAAAAGTGTAAAGCTAGTTTGAATATTTAGCTTAATTAAATAAAGAAAACGAAGTACTAAGTAGAAATTTTTTTTGATATTAAAGTTTCTTTTTCCAATATTCATTTAAATTAAAATATTATTTCAAGTAACATATATCTAAAGAAACTATAACAAAAACCAAGTAAAGCAATAAAAAAATGTAATATCATACGCTAGCTATTGTTCTTTTCGAAAAATGATATCTGCTATCTCAAAATCCTTATATAATTTTTTTACATTTAACAGAGCAAAAAAATGGCAGAATAACTACTCAAAAAGAGTTATTTAAATGTAATGACATTTGTCTGGAAAATTTAAAAAAGCAGATAAAATTTTGTCATAAGCTTTTAATGCTATGTATTCACTTGCTATGATGGATTACTGTATCGATCAAATTAAATGCAAAAATTAAAAAAAATTCTCAATAACAAGTTATTAAAATTTCTAACTTTTGAAGAATATAAAAAAATAATATTTAAAAAAGGATAATTTTTATTTGCCTTATTAAATGTCACTCTTTCTGCTTTATTGTTATATTTTTTAATTTAATAACTTGTTTATTTGGAATAAATCAATAATTTATAACATATTTTAAATTAGTTTTTGAGTGTAAAAAAAAGGTAATTGGATTTTATTTAAAAAAATAAAATTCCATTTTTAACTATCTGGACTTTTACATTAAATATCAATTAAATTTATGTTATCATCATCAAAAAATAAACTGCTCTCATATATTTAATGAGAAATATTTTTTTCTGAATCAATTGTTGGTTATGATATAAGAGAATAAAAAGTTTTGATATTATATAGTTAACTATTAAATTATAATGCATAAAAATAAATAATCATAAAAAAAAAAAATAAAAAAAAAATTATAAGTAAGTATCAAATTTGAAGAAGTTAATGCTGACAATTTTTTTTTAGATATATTTAATTTTCTTTATGAAGAATATTACTTGTCATTTCCGAATTCTCTAGAGATAAAAATATAATGACATTAAATAATTATGTGCCAAATATTTAAATATTTACCGCACTTATGCAAATAACTAGTTAAATTCTTCTGTAATAAGCTCTTTTTTTATATATGCATAATTTTTATTGGTACATGAATCAATAGATTCAACATAAAAAAAAAAAATGATTAACTTCTGTAAGACATTACTTTTCTTCATTCAGTTTCGCTAAATCTTGATGAACATAATTCACAATTTTTTTTTAAATATTCTCTTTTTAGACACACAAAAGCATTTACCCGCTCGGTAATTATATCTCTGACGTTTTAAAAACCAAAAAAAGTGGAAAAACATTTTCCACAAAATTTCTAATTCTCTTTTCTTTTCATAATTACTGGTAACGAAAAAAGTGGGTATTAAAAACCCTGTGAGATCAGAAATGACTTGATTGCGGAGAATGGCGTGTTACACGAACTCTCCAAAAAATATCACAAGATGAAGATCTTTTGGATGGTATTTTTTTTTCTATTATATTTCCTCCGGGTAGTCGAAATTAAAACAATGAACTGTTCTTTTTTTTTAATGCTTAATTTTTCATGGAACGATAGCTTGAAGTTCATAATGAGTAAGATTAATCACACGTAATTAACTTCCATCATAACGTCTAACCTTTCTGTCATTTAGTGAGATTAATTACTCAGGTATCTGAGCTCCAAAGATTAAAAAAAAACAGGATTTTATGAGTATTTAAACAGGATGCATAAATGAGACCGGGTCTTCCAAAAGAAAGTGCATAATCCCAACGATATTTTTTTTAAATTTAAAATACTGTTTTACGTACAGCAGTAAGAATAGTGTTACGTTTTTCAAGTACTAAATTGTCAAAATCTGAATTAATTTTTCAACACGTGAATTCATCTTTTCAATGATAGCTTTCGTAAGGAAATTAAATAAAGCTTTTTGAATTAAGCAATTTGAAATCTAATTTCAAATTTCTACATCAGTAAAAAATTAGTTCGCGAAGTAAAATATTAAATTATATCAAGTAAAAAAAATTAGGTTAAATGTAATTTTAATAACTCTGTTGATTTAAAGCAGCCTAGTGGTGAAAGAGTTGGTAGGGATTTCAAGGTGATTCTTATTTTGATTTAGGAAATTCAATGTGAAACTCGACAAAAACGCCCAAACGAAATATTTTAAAGCGCCGTCCAGTCAAGAGTAAGAAATCAGTGAGTAGATTTATGCACATTTAGGCTAATTTAGCACGCTTAGGCATTAGCCGAATGTAGACTCTTCGTAGATTCGAGAACTCTAAAAATCTCCATCCTTGGAGGGAACTGCACCTGTGAATCAAATTTAATTATTTATTTTTCATTTTTTGTATATAATAACTTTAATTAAATGTTGTTTTTATATATATATATATATATATATATGCTTGCAAATAAAAATTAAAGTGCTCCCATTAAACTTTAAGTTGCCCTCTTTTAGAAGGCGTTAAATGTCTGGTTTACACAGGGAAATTAGATTATCCAAGATGAGGAATGTGTCTCACATATGACACACTCTTATTTAATTTACAAATTTTGCACTTAACTCATACACTGGCTATTATAATAAACATGTGTCATTATAAATGCTATTTCCTTCCATCATTAATTTCAATTAGTTTTAGTCTTGAATTGTCAAAAATCCTTGGTCCTTTTTAATCCTTGATCTCTAAAAATCCTTTATCAAGATATTGTCGTTTTTGTGCGGGTTGCCCTCTTTTAGAAGGCGTTAAATGTCTGGTTTACAAGGGAAATTAGATTATCGAAGATGAGGAATGTGTCACATATGACACACTCTTATTTAATTTACAAATTTTGCACTTAACTCATACACTGGCTATTATAATAAACATGTGTCATTATAAATGCTACTTCCTTCCATCATTAATTTCAATTAGTTTTAGTCTTGAATTGTCAAAAATCCTTGGTCCTTTTTAATCCTTGATCTCTAAAAATCCTTTATCAAGATAATGTCGTTTTGTGCGGGTTGCCCTCTTTTAGAAGGCGTTAAATGTCTGGTTTACACAGGGAAATTAGATTATCCAAGATGAGGAATGTGTCTCACATATGACACATTCTTATTTAATTTACAAATTTTGCACTTAACTCATACACTGGCTATTATAATAAACATGTGTCATTATAAATGCTATTTCCTTCCATCATTAATTTCAATTAGTTTTAGTCTTGAATTGTCAAAAATCCTTGGTCCTTTTTAATCATTGATCTCTAAAAATCCTTTATCAAGATATTGTCGTTTTGTGCGGGTTGCCCTCTTTTAGAAGGCGTTAAATGTCTGGTTTACAAAGGGAAATTAGATTATCGAAGATGAGGAATGTGTCTCACATATGACACACTCTTATTTAATTTACAAATTTTGCACTTAACTCATACACTGGCTATTATAATAAACATGTGTCATTATAAATGCTACTTCCTTCCATCATTAATTTCAATTAGTTTTAGTCTTGAATTGTCAAAAATCCTTGGTCCTTTTTAATCCTTGATCTCTAAAAATCCTTTATCAAGATAATGTCGTTTTGTGCGGGGTTGCCCTCTTTTTAGAAGGCGTTAAATGTCTGGTTTACACAGGGAAATTAGATTATCCAAGATGAGGAATGTGTCTCACATATGACACATTCTTATTTAATTTACAAATTTTGCACTTAACTCATACACTGGCTATTATAATAAACATGTGTCATTATAAATGCTATTTCCTTCCATCATTAATTTCAATTAGTTTTAGTCTTGAATTGTCAAAAATCCTTGGTCCTTTTTAATCCTTGATCTCTAAAAATCCTTTATCAAGATATTGTCGTTTTGTGCGGGAATTGTTTATTTGGCTGTCATTTTTTATTGGTAGGATGTAAAGCTTCATTTCTTGGCACTTTTTTCGACACCTACTACAAAAGTTTTACACTACCAGCAGTAAGAACAGGTGTGTAAAATTTCAAAACGTAATTATTATAGTTTTTCTTTTGACTCATTTTCGTAATTATAAAGCAGTTAAATTAAGATTAATGTATTTACAACATCGTTTACATAACTGCAAAAAGAAAAGGCAAGAAAAATTATGAATTAAAGTCTGAAGCTACCTTGTACTTTTTAGCCCAATAAAATAAAGAAACCGAAGTTACTCAAGTATAAGAAATTTCTAGAAATTCAAGTTTCTTCTTCCAAAATTTTTTTTTTTTTTAAATACATTCTGTACTTAAAACCTATTAATACATCATTATAGCGTATTTTAAATTCGTTTTGGGGAATAAAAAATTATTATGAAATTGTATTTTAAAAGATAAAAATCAATTTTTAACTATGGGAATTTTTACATTAAATATCAATTAAATGTATATTATCATCATCAAAAAAAAACTGTTCTTATATACTCAATGGGAAACATTTTTTTCTGTATTAATTTTTGTATGAAAATGAAAGGTTTGATATTTTATAATCAGCCCATAAATTATGATGCATTGAAAATAAATAAATAAGCAAACTTTTAGTAAGCAGCAAATTTAAAGAACTTATTGCTGTTAAATTTTTTTAAAGAAAATTTTAGTTTTTTTTATTAGGAACATTACTTGTCATTCACGAATAAACTGGTTATAAAAAGTTATTAACATTGAATAATTTTGTTAAATCTTGCTAAATTTTGTAGATCTTTTCAATTATATGACACTTGAAGAGTTTCCAATAAAAATTAAAGTGCTCCAATGAACCTGAAGGGGCCCTCTTTTTGATACCATTATACACTGAAGTGACAAAAGTCATGGGATAGCAATATGCAAATTTTCAGATGGCAGTAGCATCGCGTAGAACACGTATAAATGCGCAGTGCTTTCGCAGAGCTTTCATTTCAGTTCAAGTTATTCATGTGAAGAGGTTTTGACGTGATTATGTCCGCACGATGGGAATTAACAGACTTTGAACGCGGAATGTTAGTTGGAGCTAGACGCATGGGTCATGCCATTTCGGAAATCGTTAGGGAATTCAACATTCCCAGATCCACTCCCTCAACATTCCCGGCGACGTCTGCAAAGAGTCGTAAATTCTAACAGACAAGCAACACTGCGTCAACTAACCGCAGAAATCAATGTGGGGCGTACAAGGGACTTGTCTGTTAGAACTGTGCGGAGAAATTTGGCTTTCTTGAGCTATTCCAGCAGAAGGCCGACTCGAGTGCCTTTACTGACAGAACGACATCGCTTGCAGCGACTCTCGTGGGCACGTGAGCATATCGGTTGGTCCCTAGATGAATGGAAAACCGTCTCCTGGTCCGATGAGTCGCGATTTCAGTTGGTAAGAGCTGATGGTAGGGTTCGAGTGTGGCGGAGACCCCACGAAGCCATGGATCCAAACTGTCAGCAAGGCTCTGTTCAAGCTGGTGGTGGCTCCGTAATGGTGTGGGCTGTTTTTTCATGGCATGGACTTGGTCCTCTGGTGCGACTGGACCGAACATTGACTGGAAATGCTTATGTTCAGCTACTTGGAGATCACTTGCAGCCATTCATGGACTTTATGTACCCAAACAACGATGGGATTTTTATGGATGACAATCGCCTGTGTCGCCATGTCGGGCCACAACTATTCGCGATTGGTTTGAAGAACATTCTGGACAATTCCAACTAATGATATGGCCACCAAGATCGCCCGAAATGAATCCCATCGAGCATTTATGGGACATCATCGAGAGGTCTGTTCGTGCCCAAAATCCTGCACCATCACCGCTTTCACAATTATGGACGTCTATCGAGACAGCATGGCTCCATATGCCTGCAGAAGACTTCCAACGACTTGTTGAGTCCATGCCACGTCGAGTTGCTGCACTTCGAAGGGCGAAAGGAGGGCCGACACGATATTAAGAGGCATCCCATGACTTTTGTCACTTCAGTGTACATCTAGTATAGACCAAGACATGACAGTAGTAAACTTTCATTTTTTTGACACCTACTAGAAAATCCTTTCCCTACTAGTAATAAGAACAGCTGTGTAAAATTTTTAAATGCAATTATTTTTCTTTTTCTTTTGACTCATTGTCGTATTTATAAAACCGTTAAATTAAGATTAATGTATTTTTAACATAGTGTACATAACAAAAAATTAAAAGTTATCGATGAAATTCTAAAACTAGTTTGAAGTTTTTAAGCACAATAAAATAATGAAAATGAAGTTAGTCATGCATAAGTAATTTCTGAACATTCATATACTTATTCAGGTTTCTTTTTTGCAAACTTCATTTGATTAAAAATATTATTTCAAGTCAGAAAAAATGTAAAGAAACCATAACAAAAAACAATAAATATTTCAAAAATATAATATCATACGTTAGCTGTCGTCCTTTGCGAAAAATTCTTTCTATGCTCATTTATCAAAGTCATTATACAGTTTTTTTTACATTTAACATAGCAAAAATTGTCAAAGTAACTACTCAGAAAGATTTATTTAAATTTAATGACATTTGATTGGATAATTTTCAAAGAAGATAAAAATTTTTCATGAGCTTTTAAGGCTATGTACTAGCTTGTTATGATGGATTACTGTAACAATCAAATTAAATGTAAAAAAAAAAATAATAATAATGTCTTAATAACAAGTCATCAAAATTTTTAACTTTTTAATATCTATAAAAATGTTTATAAAAGGATAATTTTTTTAATTGCCACATTAAATATTACAGCTTTTTTTTTTAAATTTAACCCCTTGTTTATTTGAAATCCATTAATACTTTATAACAGATTTTAAATTCGTTTTGGGGAGAAAAATATGATAACGGAATTTTGTTTAAAAAAATAAAATTCCATTTTTAACTATCTGATGTTTTGTATTAAATATCAATTAAAACTGCTTTAACACCATAAAGAAATAAAACATTCTCATATATTTAACCAGAAAATTATTTTTTATGAATTACTTTTTTATTATGGATACAAAAAAAAAAATTATATTTTATAGTCAACCATTAAGTTATGATCCATAAAAAAATAAGAATGAAAAACTTAAAGTAAGTATCAAATTTGAAAAACTTAATGCTGACAATTTGTTGTAGAAAAAAATAATTTTCTTTATTAAGAATATTACTTTTTATTTACGAATACCCATGAGATAAAAAGATAATGATATTAAATAATTTTTGTGCTAAATAATTAAATATTTACCAAACTCCTGCAAATATCTTGTTAAATTTTTCTATACAAAGCTCTTTTTTGTATGCATAATTTTTATTGGTACATCAATATACTGTTTCAACATATAAAAAAAATCTGCTAACCTCTTTTAGACGTTCGTTTTCTTCATTCACTTTCACTACATCTTGCTGAACATAATTCACAATTTTTTTACAAAAAAAAATTTACCTTTTTAGATATATAAAAACATTTACCTGCTCAGTAATTATATCTCTGACGTTTTAAAAACCAAAAAAAGTGGAAAATACTTCTTCCACAAAATTTCGAACCCTCTTTTCCTTTCATAATTACTGGCTACGAAAAAAAAATGGGTATTAAAACCCTGTGAGATCAGAATCACTTGATTGCGGAGAATGACGTGTTACACGAACTCCCCAAAAAATATCGCAAGATGAAGATATTTTTGATGGTATTTTTTTTTTCATTATATTTCCTCCGGGTAGTCGAAATTAAAACAATGAGCTGTTTTTTTTAATGCTTAATTTTTCATGGAACGATAGCTTGAAGATCATAATGAGTAAGATTAATCACGCTTAATTAACTTCCATCTTAACGTCTAACCTTTCTGTCACTGAG
Source organism: Caerostris darwini (assembly GCA_021605075.1). Lineage (NCBI taxonomy): Eukaryota > Metazoa > Arthropoda > Arachnida > Araneae > Araneidae > Caerostris > Caerostris darwini. Next base: position 105,284 of record BPLQ01007835.1, read on the forward strand.
TGAGATTAATTACTCAGGTATCTGAACTCCAAAGATTAAAAAAAAAATAAGTTTATGAGTATTTAAACAGGATGCATATGCGAGACCGAGTCTTTCGACAAAAAGTGTATAATTCAAATAATATTTTTTTTCATTTAAAATGTTTTATTTATAATAAGGGTAGTGTTACATTTTTAAAAGTGCCAGTTTGTCAAAAATCTAAATTAATTTTTCAACACATCTATTCGTCTTTTCAATAATATCACACTTGAGGAATTTTTCAAATTACTTTATTCAAAAAGCTTTACTTATCTAATTTCAAATTGCATTCTCTGTAAAAAATAAGTTCGCTGAAGTAAAATATCTCAGGAAATTAATTCTTACATTAGGCTAAATGTGATTTTAAAATCTCTGGAGATTTAAAGCAGCCTAGTGGTGAAAGAGTTAGTAGGAAATTCAAGTTCATACTTATTTTGATTTAGAGAATTCAAGGTGAAGCTCGACAAACACGCCGAAACAAAAGAAAAATTAAAGCGGTACCCAAACGAGAGTAAGAAAGCAGTGAATAGATTTGGTTTGGTTTGATTTAAAAAAAAAAAAAATTCCATTTTTAACCATTTGAATTTTGATATCAAATGTCAATTAATTTTTTATTATCATCAAGAAATAAAATGTTCTCATATATTTAATGGGAAACTTTCTTTTCTGAATTAATTTTTGATTGCAATATAAAAAAACTTTTTTTTTCCTATATTTTATAGCAAGCTATTAAATTATGATGCATACAAATAACTAACTAACAACCCTTAAAGTAGCAAATTTGAAGAACTTAATGCTGACAATTTTTTTTAGAAAATTTAAATTTTCTTTTTTAAGAATATTACTTGACATTTACGGATACCCTGTATCATAAAATGATAATGAATGATAATGATAAAAAAAATAATGATTTTATTAAAATATTTAAATATTTACCAAACTCCTGCAATTATCTACTTAAATTCTTTTACACAAAGCTGCTTTTTTTTTCCATGTATAATTTTTATTGGTACATGAATCTATTATTTCAACATAAAAAAATTAACTTCTTTAATACGTTACATTTCTTCATTTACTTTCGCTAAATCTTGCTGAACATGACTCACATTTTTTTTAATTCTCTTTTTAGATACACAAAAGCATTTACCTGCTCGGTAATTATATCTCTGAAGTTTTAAAAAACCAAAAAAGGGGGAAAATCTCCTTCCACAAAATTTCTAATTCTCTTTTTCTTTCATAGTTACTGGTAACGAAAAAAAAGTGGGTATTAAAAACCCTGTGAGATCAGAAATGACTTGATTGCGGAGAATGGCGTGTTACACGAGCACCCCAAAAAATATCGCAAGATGAAAATCTTTTTGATGGTATTTTTTTCATTATATTTCCTCCGGGTAGTCGAAATTAAAACAATGAGCTGTTCTTTTTTTTTTTAATGCTTAATTTTTCATGGAACGATAGCTTGAAGTTCATAATGAGTAAGATTAATCACGCGTAATTAACTTCCATCTTAACGTCTAACCTTTCTGTCACTTAGTGAGATTAATTACTCAGGTATTTGAACTCCGAAGATCTAAAAAAAAAACAATTTTTATGAGTATTTAAACAGAATACATTTGTGAGACCGAATCTTCCAAGAGCAAATGTATAATTCAAAAAATAGTTTTTTAAAATTTAAAATAATATTTTACTTACAGTATTAAGGATAATGTTAAGTTTTTCAAATACTAATTTGTCAAAATCTGAATTAATTTTTCAACACGTGCATTCGTCTTTTCAATTATATTACAGTTGCTGAGTTTTCAAATTGCTTAATTCAAAAAGCTTTATTTAATCTAATTTCAAATTACTTGCTGAATAAAAAATAAGTTCGCAGAAATAAAATGTTAAATTATAGCTCAGTAAATGAATAATTTCATAATGATAAATACGATTTTAAAAACTCTGGGGATTTAAAGCAGCTTAATGGTGAAAGAGTTATTAGGAAAATCAAGATGATTCTTATTTTGATTTCGAGAATTCAAGGTGAAACTCCACAAACACGCCTAATCGAAAATTTTTTAAAGCTGTACAGAACGAGACAAAGAAAGCAGAGAGTGAAGGGTATCAGTTACCGTTTTAAGTTATTTTCGGTTAGGCATGTTTGTCGAGTCTCACCTCGAATCTTCTAAATCAAAATAAGAATCACTTTGAATTCCCTAATAACTCTTTTGCCACAGCGAGAATCAAGCCACCTTATCTCTGACACTTATTATGACATTATCTCTTAAAGAGGTTTGTGTTTATAATTGGCTAGCAACGCTGAATAACAGTTAATTTCAATAGTTTTCTTACTCTCGTGTGTACGGGGGTTTTAAGCTGGATTCTCAATGATAATTGAAGACTTAACAACTCAGTTTACATCATTAAGTTGTTGATTAATAACAATAACAATTGTTGGTTAAGTGAAAATTAGTAACAATTACAGTTGTTGATTAATAATAATAACAATCAACACCTTAGTTTAAACCGATGACTTACTTTTCTACCACCTCTATAAAATCCTAGGATTTCTATTGTTTAAAGAATCGTCTTTTTTAATTCTTCAGAAGTTGAAATAAATGGAGGAATTTGGCGAAAGAGAGCAAGCTGCCGATAGGCTGAATTTCTACAATTTGAATTTCTAGAATCCATTGAGTCTCTAGCTATAGTGTAATATTAGGGAGTATTGATGAGTACCAGAAGTTTTTGCAATCTTTTCTAGTGGGAAGGGAGGATGGTTCCGATCTCTAAGATACTATCCGAATGAAGTAGGTTAGAAATTACCGTGGTAACAAAGTGCTGTTTTAACAGACACCCTTTATAAACCTGGACAAAAATGACGGCAAATCTGCTGTTATCATTCTAATCAGTGGTCTCCAGTCAGAATCAATGACCTCAACTCAAATGATTCGCATTAAAAAATAGCTTTCTGTAAAAATAATCTTCTTAAAAAAACTGAATATTTCGTTGTCCTTATTAATTTACTCAAAATTTTAAGCAAAATCATTCTAAAACGTGCATGAAAATAATGATCATTTTGATTTCGGCTACCTAAAATATATGAAATTAGCAAATTTTTGTTTTAAATTATATGTTAGTTATCCACAGAGGATCTGAGATATATAAAACATTTACAAAATTACTATAACTTTTACCAAACAAAATTTACCAAAATATGGTCAAAATTCACCTTACCCTGTGAATTAGCACATGATTTTTAAATGCTGTTATTTAAATATTAAACAGAAACAAATTATTATTGAAATTATTAAAAAAAAATACTACAACTTATTATCTTTCGAGTTCAGCTGTTGCATATTCGTTGCATGTATTTTCGTTTCGTTTCTTGTTGCAATTACAGAAGCGTACATTTATAAACATTTATGATTAAATGTCAACTCATATTGGTGCATTCAAATTTTTGTGTTCAGAGAACAACAATTTTGCGTATAAATAAATGGGGAAAATGTATATAAATATCCTTGTAAAAAATATCCTTGTTTAAAATTAACCTCCCATTTAGTGATTTCCATTCTATGTGAAACCAAAGAAACTCTATTTGTAGAAAATGAGGGATTTCACATATTTAATGTAAGTAGAATTACTGCTATTAGGTGTTGAAACATCGAACCTAAAATTACCCGCTGTCTAATTTAATTCGCACTTTCCTTTTTAGGAAATACATCAGATTTTTTATTTTTATTTTCTACTTAATTGAAAGAAATCTAACTTATGCACTTCAGGAAAGTGTGGAATTTTTTTGTTATTATGTAGTCATTGCCTTGTTATGAAATATTTTCTTGTACAAGAATTTTTTGAAGCTGATTAAAATGAAATTTTACTTTATGCATTAAATATAGTAAAGTATAAAAAAGAAGAAAACGATTGAAAGATAAAATAAATAAATAAAATGAAATATTTCTTTTTTATTTAGAACATTAAGTCTTTTGTCATAATTTAATTTTATATAAAAAAGGAAATGTTGCATATGAAGTGGGCATTAAAAATGCACCAAAATGAAATTTAACTTTCTTGTTAAATGTAATAAAGTATAAAAAAAGAAAACAAATTCAAAATAAAATAAATAAAGCGAAATATTTATTTTTAAAGTGAGGCATCGATAAGCCTTGTGTTAAACTTACATATTATGTGAACAACCCACTAATGGGTAATAAAGGTCTGGCCTTACCTTCCGGCAAGACTTTTAGACCTTGCATGTGCTTGTGTATGGAGAAAAACCGACTAATTTATAGCCTGACTATTGATGCTTGAGGCTTATATGCATTGACACC
>BPLQ01007838.1:0-55000 GCA_021605075.1 Caerostris darwini
TATGTCATAAATCCTGTTTCTCGTATCTGCATACATTGAACAAACGAAACATTCCAAGCTTCTTTATGAACGGAATATTTCAAAATTGCCAAAAAAAAATAATAAATAATAAAAACTTTAATTCACGTACACAATGATTTTATCGAGTGGTGTTCTGTTTAACTATATAAACTAATGATTTGTGTTGGTGCGAAACACCTTGACTGCGAAGCAGCCGCTAGATTCTATCTTGAGTTGGAGTCCTTCTATATAAACTAATTATAGTGCTAGATTTTTTATTGTCGCCAAATAAATCTATAAAGGGGTAAAAAATCAACTTGTCAATGAATTAGTTTTCAATTTTTAAAAAATCTAAAATCAAGATCATCTCCTACTATTGTCTATGGCGATGGCATGGATGTTTGTGAGTGGTTTGGAATCCACGTTAAACTGTAGGTCCCGGTCTAATTATCCAAAAGTGTTCAAAAAATGACCTTAGAGCAACAAGCCAAACCCACTGTTGTCTAGATCTGCTTACAGTAAAAGACTCTAACTATCGGCGAGAGGAAATGCCACTCGCTAAATTAAATAGTATTAGTTGTGATAAACCAATAAACAAAATGACCAATGGGCTCATTTTAAGCTCTTCAAAACATTTATTTAAACATTTTAAAAAGATATAGTTAGTGGTACCTATCGATGAACAAAATAAAGAGTAAGTATGTCAATATTACCAAATACTCGATTAACTTTCGTATTTGTTATATATACTTTTCTCCGAAATGCCATTTTAATGTGAAAATTGCTTCAATTTGCAAATAGCTTTCTTGAAATTTTTCCTAACTAATGTCGGAGAAGAAACAGTACATTTTTGTGTAATTTATTGAGAAGATGATTTCGTTTATTTTTCTCTATCAAATTAAACTTAACCTTGCATTTTTTTTTGTTTGTGTGTAATAAATCTTGTTTTTCGTATCTGTATACATTGAACAAGCGAAGCTCACTGATGTTCAAGCAAATAAAAAAATACATTCCAAGCTTCTTTAAAAACGGAATGTCTGAAAAATGCCAAAAAAAATTAATAAATAATTAAAACGTTAATTCACGTACACAATGATTTTATCGAGTGGTGTTCTATTTAACTATATAAACTAATTATAGTGCTTGATTTTTGATTGCCTCCAAATAAAACTATCAAGGGGTAAAAATCAACTTGTCAATGGGCTACTTTTCAATTTTTAAGAAATGCAAGCACACACCAAAATCATCTCCCACTGTCTTCTATAGCGATGGTATGGATGTTTGCGAGTGGTTCGTAATCCACGTTAAATTGTAGGTCCTGGTCTAATTAGCCTAAAGTGTGCAAAAAATGACCGTAAAGCGACAAACCAAACACACTGTTGTCTATAACCGCTTACAGCAAAAGGCACGAATTAAATATTAGCGAGAGGAAATTCAACTCGTTAAATTGAAAGTATTAGATGTGATAACCAATAAACCAATTTCAGCTCTTCAAAACATTTATTTAAACATTTTCAAAAGATACAGTTAGTGGTGCCTATCCATGAACATGATAAAGTGTAAGTACGCCAATATTACCAAATACTCGATTAACTTACGTATTTTTTATATACTTTACTCCGAAATGCCAGTTTAATGTGAAAATTACTTCAATTTGCAAATAGCTTTTATTTTTAACTGGTGTCTAGGGCGAAACAATACATTTTTGGGTAATTTATTGAAAAGACAAAAGTTTTTAATTTTCTCCATCGAATTAAACTTGCCTTGCATTTTTTTCATATTTGTGTTTAATAAACGTTGCTTCTTATATCGGTATGCATTGAACAAACGGGCAAACGGCAAGCTCACTGATGCTCAACCAAATAAAAAATAACAAATAAAAAATACATTCCAAACTTCATTAAGCACGAAATATCTGAAAAATTATTCAATAATAAAAAAATTAATTCACATACACAATAATTTTATCGAGTTGTCTTCTATTTAACTATACTATAAACTAATTATTGGCTAGCTCTCTGGCGCTCGGTACCACAGGTTTCGGGTTCGAGTCCCGGCGGTGCCATGGATGCTTTTAGTGGATTGGAATCCACTTTAAACTGTAGGTCCCAGTCTAATATGACTGTAGAACGCTGGACGTAGGACTGACAACCCTACCCCGTAAAATGAAGACATCTCATGTTTCGAAATCTGCCAGTAGGCAGACGGCCTTGGCCCACCATGGGACAGTTACGCCAATCATGATGATAAACTAATTATAGTGCTTGATTTTTGATTGCAGCCAAATAAAACTAAAAAGGTGCAAAAATCAACTTGTCAATGAGTTACCAAAAGCTACATGTACACACAAGCTACATGTACACACGAGGGCTAAACAGACCGGGAGCTACAGCTTAAAGTGAATTCCGAACCACTAACAAATATTCATGTCACAGACAGAATTCGAACCTGAAGCCTGTGATACCAAATGCCAGAACACTAGCCACTTGGCCCCCAGGCCGCCTATGCGTTGAGAATGTTATGACAAAAAATATGGAAGAAAAGTTGAAAATATGAAACAATTTCATTCGATAACTCACTGGTTATTTCTGGATTTTTTTCCGATACCCATAAAATTTACTCTTTTTACGGAATCTGGTCCACCAATCATTTAAAACTTTACTACGCGAATGCTTTTTTGGTGTGTCAATGCTATTTTCCGCAGAAAGTAATATCCTTCGAGGGGGTTTTTCAGCAAAAATGTCGTATGGAAGAAATCATTGCATATCGCAATGAGAGTCGATACGAAGTATTCTGCAATAATCGTCATCGAATCTACTAGTATTTCAGTGTAGTGACTACACATGACAGTAGTGAGAATTGAACGCAAGTGAATTTGATCCTAACAGGACACGATGTTGCTTTTTCTTGTCTACTGCTGCTTAAATCGATTTGAAAATGTTCACCATTTTAAATGAAGGAGAAACAAACTAGTAACTTTAAATTTTATTTCGAAGATATATAGTAGATATAATTTGGCGTTAATAGACTTCATTACCTATCACGACATATTTTACATCAGCAATTTTGTTGAAGAAAAAAAAAACAGAAAAATTAGGATTCAAAAATTTCTAAAATTAATATGTGATTTTATATGAAGAGAAATCAATCAACTGAAATAAAAAAAATTGAAAAAAATTCACGTTTATTATCCTACTAATAATTTTCCTTAAATCTCAGGGAATTTTAATTTTATAAAATAGGAACTTAATATATATATGATTCCAATGTTAACTGTCCTATTAATTAACTTTCCACAGCAACCATTTTGATTTAAAAGAAGGAATGGTCGCTTTTAATTTCCCTCTATAAAGAATTTTCTAGAGCAGATAATCCTTGACTTAAAACAGCTAAAAAATTTCAGAGTAATTTGGACATAATATACATATCACAGTATCCTTGCATACATATACGTCAAATTGCACACGTATAATTTTCTCAGCTCTGTCATTAATTAGCAATGTACCTCCTTTCAACTTCATTCATTAGTATTTAATGGGTGAATTACCTTACTTATAATCCAACCAATGATGGCGTGGAAGGGTAAATATCCTCAGAGTCTATTTAAAAGAAAAAAGCTTAATAGCTAGTAGGAAATCTAGTTTTTCATCTAACATTTCTAACGGCAGAGCGAAAGGCAGCCAGCCATAAGCAAAAGTCAGCCATGAATAAATAGCCGCCGGCATCCATAAAATATTGCTAATTTAACGATAGGTGTTAAGCAAAAAGGCACAATGTAAGATATAACCTATGACAATTAAGTAAAAATAATTTTTGTATGATCATCATGGTTTTCTTTTTAAATAATTTTGTTTACCCATAAAATTATAATCATTGTCTTCGAGAGGGGAGTTTTTCGTTTCCTTGATCAATATTTTTATCCTTGATTACTTTTAACATTTATTATTGGTTAATAATTTTATTTTAAATTTCTTTCTCGAACCATTCTTATTAATTTATTTAAATTTTTTCACCAAATTTTTATACACAATATTTATTTAAATTTCTTTCACGAGTTAATAATTATAATAGTTTTCCTTTTACTATCATATAATATAAAGTTTTAATTATTAAAAATTAAAAGTAGATGTCGATTTGTTTGTGCAGCTGGATCAGGGAGTGGTAGAGTCACAAGAAGACACATTTAAAAAGACACCACTTTAATTACAAGGGCACAAGCCCGACACACTACAAAGATTAATATACATCAGGTAACACTTTTAAAGACATATATTTAAGTGGAAGGATTCCACTTCTAAACTGTAAATAAAGTTACTCGGGTACACGCTGGATAGAGAAATATATTTCCTGACTGGATAAAAGTCTGTAGGCAAATTTATGCACAGGATGGTGCTAACTATATCTTCTCTCGGAGTGGCAGACTGTAAACTAAACGTCTCTGAGGCAGCACTCGGCATGAGAGCTGATAACTAACGGCAGCGCCTGTTTTGCTGTACTCCTCTCTGGCGAGAGTCTGTATGCCTACTGGCGATTTCTTCTGTACGCCGCAAGGGGCGCTCTTTTAGTGCGTAGGAGGAAACATGGTTTCGTAAGTGGAACCACGGTTACGTCATTGTAATTAAAACCCCTTTTAAATGACATCCCCTATGACGCCGCTGTTTTTTAATCCACCTGAATAGGTCGATAGTATAATTTTATTATAGTAGTTACAGATTATAATTTTTTGCGCTATTCATGGCCCATTGGTAGCATGCGTGCAAAAGGACTCAAGCCTGAATGCACTGGGGACGTCTTTTGTAGTTACTGCTTTCAGAGAATTGGAGACTCGATACCGATAATGACAACATGGGTAGAGCGTATATCTTTGATAATCAGGCTGCATAATGGTAGGTTTTTTTTACGTTTTTCTTTAATACGACACGCAATTAAGCGACAGTTACTCCTAAAAGCCATCCCAGAAAGAAATGTGCTCCCCTGATTGTTCATGAGTAGGCTGTTCGTGGCATGCATTATTGGAATCCAATAATCAACAAAATAAAATTACAACTATTGTATCTTGATATAAATTGTTTTGTTTTTAGTATGAATAAATAATACATAAATACCGTCAATTATGTGCACTTTATATATTTTTCTCTTTAATTTGTATTTATTTATTTAAATGTATATGTGTTAAAAGTAATTTATATATTATGTAAATTTATGCACTAAAAAACGTTTTAAGCAGAACTGAAAAGTAATTTACGGAAGTATTAAAACAGTAATGTAAGAAAATAGGGAAAAAAAAATGTTCTCGATTTAGGATGGAGTATGGGAAATGGAACCTCATTGTAAGTTTAAAGCAAATTTTTTTCAAACAGTTTTGAAAAATTATCTGTGAACTTTTTATGCTCATTCTCAATAATAATCGAGATCAGTTGAGTTAAAATTATGGCTTAACGCAGCGAAAGAGATTTTCTTTCCTTGCAATCAATTACTTGTTTTTATCAATACATGATCCATGAATCATCAAATCTGTTAACAACTTTTAGGGAACATTAATTTCGATGTGTTGATGTTATACCGATTGAAAAGAGTAATATCGTCCGGGATGATATTCAGGAGAAGACATTTGCGCATTTTAGGGTAAGAAACCCGGAAAGTAGCCCAAACCCATTTCGACTATTTTCCGGGTTTCCGATCAAATTGCTATAGAATTTATGAACTCTTAACTCTGTTAACTCTCGTACCAGTTGGAATCGAAATCGAGTCGGCTCGAGTGCTGTTATTGCACACTGAACTATTATTGTGATTATGTAAAGCACTTCATCAATGTATCTCTTGCTATTCATTCTAGCTGCGATTATTCGGTACGAAATTTTTTAAGCCCTCTAATCTATCTTTTAGATTTATTTTGTTAAAAAGCCCTAAAATAAGAAATTAATGTCCCACTCGTGGCCCAGTTAAATTCTATTTCTACCAGATAATAAGATCGCACATAGCAAAACTTCTTCCAATCATTACCCTTATATCCTACCCACTCAGACATTTGATTAGCTGACGTTTTATGACGTGTGATCTTAGTATCTGGTGGGAATACAGCTTTATAATGTGGGTAAACGAGGGAACGATGATCCAATTCCCCGCTGACAACGTGCAATACGGTCACTGTTTTCAGAAACGATGAAACTCGATAGCGATTGTAACAGCATGTGTGAGCGTCTAACACTCAAATTCGTGATCCCTGCTAGGAGTTTTCCTCATTTTTTTCTATACGCAAATGCAAGTCAATTACCCTTGAAAGTATTACCAAAAGGCACTAACCTCATTTATGTCATGAGCAAGAGGCTGTTCATGGTGTACTATATGAAATATGACGTCTCTTATCAAAAAATTTAAAAATATATTTAAAAAAAAGAACCCAATTGATAACAATATCGCAGATTTATTTTTAAAACTCCATACAACTGGGTGTATCTTGATTTATTTAAAATAAGGTTGTACAGTGACTCAGATTAAGAAATTAAAATAAATCAATGTGTGTTAGTATGATTTACTGAAAAATACTTAAAATTTTTAGCACAAAAATGATTATCAAAAACTTTTGAACTGCAATTATTGTTTAATGTATTGTTGTCGCATAATTATTTTATCAAAATAATTAACTTTTCAACATGTGTTAAGTGTTTTTTCGTTATAAATGGATGTTTTTATGTTGTTGTTGTTTTTTTCAGGTCGTTCTAATGTAGTCTGCGGAGCTGAAGAATTTGTGTGTGGGAACACAACACGCTGTATTGAACGTAGTTTGCACTGTGACGGAATTAAGCACTGTGATGATGGAGAAGATGAAGATGGATGTTGTATGTCGTGATTTTTTCACAATAAGAGTATTCGTTTTCTTTAGATAATTCAAAATATATGATATTATAGTATTAAACTTAGTAAATGTTGTAAGTTAAAAATAAATAGATTTTATTACAAAATAACATGAACTTTTAGTGTAAAAATTAAATTACATTTCGATCTAAAGTAGTCAAACAAAACATAATATTGTTTCTTCCTCTTCTGTAAAAGCTTCCTTAATTATTTTTGAAGATTTAATGTAGTTATTTTTAATTATAGCGACTTAGAAAAGTAGTTCTTAAGGCTACCAAATAAATAAGAAGAAAAAAGTTGATTCTATAAACTTAAATCTTTAGGCAAAGGCTATGAGATTCAAATAGGACCGCTTAATTAAGATGCATTATGTTTTTAATCAAACTTTATTATGCATTTTTTTTAATATTATATGTGATATCATTATAAATTACTAGAATTTTCCCACTTTTATACATATGCATTCAAATGCAGATGAAATGTCGTCGATTAGACAGACCAAAAAAATTTAATTAAAATAGTTTATATTGATGAAAGTAAAAAGCAAAATTTTTATGTAAGCAAACTCCATTGCTAACATATTTTTAATCTTGGAAACATGGTTGCATAGGTGGAACCACGGTTACATTTTTAATTTATGAATAAAATTCACAGGGTTATATTATATTCTTAAAACCGTTTAACACTTCTGGATCTAATAAATTCAGGGTGTTTTTCCATTTCTTTTAGGATAATAGGAAAAAGAAATCATCACGAACTTAATCCCTTGAACTTCTAAGTGTTCTCTCAGTGATAGAAAACATTTTGTTTTACGTAATTACTATGCACACATTCAATAACACAATAAATAATTAGTGCACAAAAGTAAAAATAAAATGTGATTTCATGCAATATGCTAACTTTTCACTTTATTATTATATAAAGCAGAGGATCAAGAAAAAATTATTAGAATTTAAAGCCAATTTCATTTCATAAAGTCATGACAATAAATTTAATTGTGTGTAATATCACAAATTTTAATTAAACTAAATATAAGAGATGATATATAATATTGATGTCTTAAAATTGTATTGAATTAATACCTTAAAAAAGCCTGAAAATCGTTTTCCTAAAATTTATTTAAAATATTTTTATCAGCAAACTCAGTATTGCTGTTGGATATATTTTATCTTCCTTAGATATAATTTTAACCATGGATTTGATAACATTACTTTAAGGACTGCCTTTTATATCTGCCAGCGTGTATTTGTGTCATATGTAAAAGCGTGTAATTTAAAAATAAAAGTTAAAAGCAATTAATTAATGTAAAAAACAGCCCATGAATTATTGTCATTTAATAGGAGAATTAACTACATCTTACCTAGGAAAAATATACCTAACAGCAAATCCATCTTTTTGGAGTGCCAATTCAAATTTTTACTTCACTTGATAAGGAAATAGGCCGGTGGTCAAATATAATAGTGATAAATAAAAGAAAAATAATCATTATAAACAATTATTTATTCATTGTCCGACCAGGATATTTTAAAAACCAGTTCAGCACATCAATATGGCTGAGCATGTTTTGATGAAGCTGTCAAATGAAAGTGAGAATTTCATGTACTAGGTGGAACAGCATTCATGTTCAATTTAAACAAACACAAATAGGTGTGTTTATGATAAAATTGATAAATTTATTTTTATAATGATTTCACAAAATTCATGCCTGTTCACAAAACTGAATAAATGGTAGATTTCTTAAATTAATTTGCATGAACAAGTTAAGAATTTTGGATCATTGTTACAAATATTTTATTATTTGAAATTTTACTATTTTACACTTATAAGAAATGGTTTAGAATTATTTAAAAACAGAAATTAGCTTTTGATGATCACAAGATCAACGTACAAATGAAATGCTTTGGACGTGAATTAAAAACATCACATTTGTGCTCAATGCTGCCTTTGAAGAATGATGAAATACAATAAGAATTGTTATCCACAGCTCAAGTTTGCTTCTGGGATTTATAAGCTCATTCTACGCACTACACGATGTAATACTAAACTTTTTTTACCATTTCAACAGCCCTGTTATTCATTTTTATTGATTATATACAGTTCTATCTAGATCACTGTGGGAACCTACCCAGTTGCTTCACTTTCTGGATGTTGTGGATACAATCATTTTTCATTTTCACGAAACAATTCTGTTTTCTGTCTTCTTTCTACTGCAGCTTAAAATCCTTCACGAAATTTCTGGCCATCCTATGAGGTATAGCAACGGTTATATAAAGGTTTGGGCTTACACTCCGCAAATTTTCCTTCTTTTTTTCATGTGTTGAATTTATTTTTGTTAGATTTGAAACTCCAGATTATACTTTGTATAGAAATCACTTTTATTGCTATTAGACCTATCAAAGCATGATATTCGAACAAATAAAATTTGTTCTTTTAGATGAAATTAGATGGGTTGAAATAAAATAAGCAATAAGAATAAGTGGTGAGTCTTAAAAAAAATATTTTTTAAATATTCTGCTCCAAATAAATAATAAACCTGAAAAAATAAAATTATTCAGGATAAATAATAATTTTAAAAGAATAAAATCATTCTGAAAGAATCAAATTTATCTTTAAATAATCAGTATCTGTTGATTTGGTTTTATAGAAAATATGACGGTATCACGTAAAATCAAAAGAAACAGCTGAATTTATTTCTTTTAGTTTCGCTTTTCGCTTTTTTCGTTTTTCTTTGTTTTCGCTTTGTCCTTTTAAAGTTGTTTTTTTAAGTCTCTGTAAACATTAAATGTTGTTTATTGAGGCTTTTTTAGAAGTTAAAAGATCTTAGCCAAAAGGGCTTAATTTTTGTATTTCATTCCCAAAACTTTTTGTGCATCTGTTGAGAAGCATGAGTAGGCCATGAAATGAAAAAAAAGCATATTTTCTACTATTAGTAAGCTATCCATCTACGGAGTACCATGGTCAAGTAGCGACCTCTAACTCATGTCTTTATTTACTGAAAAGAATCGGTGTTTTGATCTATTGCCCATTAAATTATTCAAAGAAATTTAATTAAAAAAGCAAGTCCTTTTATTAATTTATTTTTTAATTTTTTTTAATTATTTTATTTTATTAATTATATAAAAATGCAATGCAAAAATTTAAAAAAAAGGAAAAACGTTAATTGCAGAGTAGTAGAGTTAAGAAAATAGATGCCTCCCGACAAACAAGACATTTTCAGATTTCTTCTACTAACTAGCATGTTTTAAAACATATAAACTTCTCAACCTAAATTCTTTCAGTAATATGCATACTCAGAAGAATTACAATGCATATTTACATTTCAATGTTCAAAATTTGGATAATGTGTAATATTTTGATTTTGTTTTCAATTTAACTGATTTTAAATTTCTGATTCACCGACAAATTTGAATAGTATAACATAGTATATAGATATTGTTAAAAAATTAAGAATTTTAAACTTATTACTTATAATTTATCATGAACATACTGAGAATTAATGTAATTTTTTTCCCAGCCGATGCTCACGGAAGCTTGGATTCTCTCCTGAAAGCAATCAAACAGCATGAAGAACTTAAAGATGTTACAATAGACAAAACTTTCGATAATTGTAGTAAGTAACAAATATTAATTTTTTTATATATGTGATACAATTAAGTTTTTTAAAATCTTCGTTTTTTAATAAAAGATTTCAAGTAAAGCCTTTTTCCGATATGATATATCAATATATATTTAATTTATTGAATTTAAATCTTTTAAGTAGTACTCTATTTGTTGATTCGTTATTAATATCAAAATATTTCTAACTTGATCATCGCTCTAGTACTTCGTTCTAATTTTAAGACAAAATTTTATGTAAAAGCTCAAATTTCCTTTATTCTTGGATGACTATCAAAACCACAAACATTAGTTTAAGAATAGTAATATAAAAATAAACATCATGTTGGAAGGAAATAAAATTATAGAGTTCATTCGTAAAGAAAAGGAAATATTACTTATAAAAAATATTAAATCATACATAAAATGGATTATAATTAATCAAAATCTAAATCAAATCAATCCTCCTCCCTTTATTGAAAGTCTACTTTTTTAAATAAACGAAGATGAAGTGACAAAATTGCATTATTTTTATCTATATTTTTTATAATAACTAAGGATGTCATTAGGAATAAGACATATGTTAAAATTATAAAAATATATAACACACAAAATTACGGAAACAAAAGATAATATTAAATTAAAATTCCTAAATAGCAGGAAAAAATAATTATCATATATAACCTGCCTATTTTATCAGCAGAATTTGTATAGCTCGGTTTTGTTCTTTAATTAACTACTTTGTGTTTGCACTGAACATAATATGACATACCAAACATGATGAAGGAAATCAAAGTTTTTAAAAAACATGGAATGTCTCAGATAATAAAGAGTAAGTATTTGCTTTTGCAGCTCCAATCTTCAGTAGTTTTATAAGTTCTTGTAGTCTTTGTTATAGTACTCCAACAGGAATCTAAAATCGACCTAGGTAAGTTCAGATTTAGAATAACTTCAAATTATTGATTGAAGTCAAAATGGAGAAGGCTAACAAAAGGTAAGAAAAAGTTTTTTTTTTTCGATTGATAAATTTAGAAACTGATTAAATTGTTCATGTTCTAAATTCCATTGGTAAGGAAGAAGTTCCGGTATAAAAGGGCAGAGCAAATATGAAGCGGTTACCTCTGAAATTGTCTCCAAAAAGCAATGTCCATCCATCATTGTCCATCGGTAACGATTCTGGGCATGTTAAATGAAATCTAATCATGTTTAATGAAGCCCACCGATATACAAAAGAAGAAGGAAAGAGAATCACGGAAATAAAAAAAAAATTTAGGACTTCACCGGCCTTTAAGAGGTATCATAAATTGTGTTGTACGAATATGCCAGAATCAATTGTCATTTTAAGGAATCAAACTTTCTCTTGTAAAACATTATCATAATTTTCTAAGAACTCTAATATGGATCCATATAATTTATCAAACCAGTCCAAATGAGCACTTTTTAATAGCCAACAATTATAAGAAGTAAGCAATTGCAGTCTTCACCTCTTTCAATGGTAATTTATGAAAAGGATGAATTGTCGATAGCTTCCGATATTGTCGATTGTTTTACTGACATAATGTATTGACAGATGCATTAATATTAATGATAAATGACACTGTGTACATCCAACATATTAAGCTTTATATCAATATTGAAGGAAATTTGAACGCCTTATCTTAGTTGAATAATCATAGGTAGCAATGAATAAGAATTATTCAGTGAGATTTATATTTCTTTAAAAACTATTCTGACGTATTATAGATAACATTACTAACTTAATAAATACATCAATATATAATTTAAAATAAATTTTTTGTTGTTTTAATTAAATAACTGATTATAATCTTTCCTCATTTCTCACATCATCTAATACATATAACTTATAATTAAATGTTGACAGTTTTATTACAGTTCCATTACTCTGTTTTCGTTTATAATATAATAAAAATTTTAACAAGTACAAAAAGTGCATACTTCAAAAAATATTTCTTCAATACAAACGGCCTCTTATTTTTAGTACTATTAGAAGTATGTGTATTAAATATGTATATTAATTTATGTAAATATATGAATATTAGTTAGTATTTATGCATTTAATATATGTAAAACATTTATAAATAAATTGATGTGCCTATTGACGAGACATGTGAATAGGAAATTCCTATTAGCATCTTTATTCCATCTTCCTATTAACGTGTGTTCTTGGAGAGACCAACTCATCAAATTGTGTTCGAAATCTTATAATGCCATGCTCGCAGATGACTGATGGTTTAATGGCTGCACGTGAGATTCTGCTAAGATGGTTGAAATGATACAAATGGCTGATGATTGGAAAGATACAAATGGCTGATTGTTGGAAAGATACAAATGGCTGATCATTGGAAAGATACAAATGGTTGATGATTGGAAAGATACAAATATAGTGCCTAGATAAAGACTAATGTTGTCTCATCATTCACTTAGATGCCATTGTTTACTATCTTCAGATGTGGATGTATATTTTTAAAATCAACAAATGCAAAAAAAAAAAAAAAAAAAAAAAAACGAATAAATGCCGTTTTTTTTCCTTTTTTCATAAAAGTAATTGATATAAAAATTACTCACATTTCATGATAATATACAGCTTTTTCATAAGTATTTAATGAAAGGCAAGAAATATATTTGTTAGCTTATAACATGAAAAAATTCTTTTAGACTTAATTAATAATCATATTTGAAAATTTATTTAAAATACTATGCAAATCATAATTAAAAAAACTGTTGTTTAACAATTTTTTGGAGGGAGGAGCTTTTCAATCAAATATGCCCCATTCAATGAATCATGTCGAATATCTATATTGATCAGTGATTAAAAGAATTACATTTATAATACAGGATTTATGTCAACAAACATGTGTCAGTTAGGGAGTACTTCTGGGATGATTAAGTCACGAAATTATTTTACTTAAAATTAATGTTAAAAATTTTGTATATAAGTAGTTTATCATAAGGTAAATTAAAATTAAAAATAATTTTAATGAATTTCAAATTATTTTTACACTAATTCATGTTAAAAATATAAATTAATATTTAACTTAAAATGTATATTTAATAGTTGTAATTAAATATTGTGATATTAACTATCCATAAGTTCTTGTAATTGATGGATAATTAAGAAAGGATTTTTTTGCAATAGAATGATAATTTAGTTTTTCTCTGTTTAGGCTGAGAATTAGAAATTAACTTACTTAAAAACTTAAATAAATAATTTAGAATATTTAAAAAATAGAGCATTCTATTATAACTTCTTATAAACAGAGCACTTAATTAAGAAATAGAAATTTAGTACATTTATTAGAAAGAGATAATTTTTCGTCTATTAGAAATCTGGATCAAACTTTTCTAACAATATTTTAGTACTCAAGCATTTTTCTACTAATGATACATTACACAATTTCTTAAAATACTCTTACAGGGTCACTCAGTTTATAAATTATATTAATGTCTGGCATGATGCTTGCATTTTTATGTCTAAATTACATCCATGATCTAATTTTATACTTTCAACTAAATATCTAAAGCCAATTTCTGGAAGTAGCAATTTGTTTTTTACTTGCAGTGATAATTTTTTTTATCTTATAGCACGCATTTCTTAGATATTTTGGTATATTTCGTAAAATAATTACATAATTTAGTGAAATGTATTATTAATATATAATTAATTTCTTGAATTATATTAATATTACGTGATCGTTCCCAGTACTATCATTTGGTACAACTATGACATAAATGACATCCTTAACCAAAGAAAGAAAATTTAATGTGATCATATTAGTATTGATTAGATATTTGAGAGCACAAAAAAGAATAAAAGTATAGAAATCATTTAAGATTAGTAATACGATTCAGTCGTCTGGTACGGTTAATGCTGTCTATAGAAGTGATAGACACTGCCATTAATGGAAACAAATTGGTGTCAGTTTGGCTTTATTATCAGAAGTGATTGACTGCAGTTTGTGTTAAAAGTTTTTTTCTTGTAATAGTATAATTTTTTTCTTGGAAGACTAGTAGTGAATAGTTTTTTTTTCCATTAATTTATTTATTTCAGTTTTATAAATTTCGAACAAAAAAATAACTGCTTTTGCATTAATATCAATGTTATTGTCTTAGAATTGGAGTGAAGCTTTTCATGAATTCTGGTAACGAGCAAGATCAATACAGATTTCCATCAAAAATTTACAAAACTTTTTTAATATTTACTTAAAAAAACATTCGTATTTGTTTAAATTCACTTCTGCAATCTTAACATGGTCATTTTAAAATTATTTTCTAAAATGAATGTTTTTATATGTTGTTTTTTTCTCTTTCTTAGGTTTAGGGGAAAATGTTCCAAACTTCTGCGAATGCAGATTTTTCACTTTTATTTATTGTGAAAACCACAACTTAACATCTGTTCCAAAAGGAATTGGGAACTTAGTCACAAAAATGTAAGGACAATATAGCATTTTAATGTAAATGACCCTATAAAAATGAAAAATTCTTTTTCTAATCTAGAGTAGTATAGAAAGTTGAGAATAGTAAAAAGCATCAAAAAATTTCATGGCTTAAGTTCAATCAAAGGTTATTAGAAGCATGTAAATGAGTTCATGAATAGTAACTTTCATTTTGACGAAATTACAATAGTAGTTTGAACACAAGAATAAATAAGATATATTTTATTTTACAGAAAATTTAAGTAAAACTTTTGATATCAAATGTTAGCCTAAATTCCAAACAGAAGTTCAGAACAGGGAAAATTGTTTAACGAATTTTTTTACCTTGAATTTTTTATGTTATTATTACTAGGTTGTCCCACATGAAATGAACTTCTTAGTATTAGCTTCCATCCTATAAATATATATATACCAGTATTAAGTAAATAAGAGTGTTATATATTATTTCATTGCTGCGCTCTCTAATTATAAATTTTGTTGGCACATAGTTTGGGGAATTTTTTAAGAAAATCTAAAAACGAATGTAATATGGAATCTCACATAATATGGATAATGAATGTTCTGCTACCTAAGCAACACAAAATATTAACGCTGCATTTGGGAATGATACAGCTAATATATCCGGTGAGACGATGGTTTGATAAGTTCAGATCAGCAGATATGAACTCTAAAATGAATCCTATGAAAAATTTGAAAGAGTCTTCTGTAGTCATGCTCTGGAAGCAAAAGGTAAAGCTAACCCTACAATAATTGTTACAAAATCTGCTGTTGATCTTGGAGTTTGTATGTATTTGCAAAACGAACTAGAATGTACCACACGAGAGAAAACAACTAAGACCTAAGCAAGAAGAAGAGTTGAGGATTGAGACAGATAAAAGCGATGACTACGGCCCAACTTTAATATTTTTGTGTTGCTTGGGTAACAAAATGTCTAAGTTTATATTCATTCAAAAAATTGATCCATATTATATGAGATTCCATGACACATTTGTTTTTAGATTTTCTTAAAAATGGTCAGGAGTGCTGGATTCGATATGCAAGCAGCAGAAAACTCGGAAGCAGATTATCTGGTCGACAGGACTAGGAGGACAGTGAGAAGATCAAAGGCAATTGAGAGGCCACTAATGTGTCCGAGTGTTTTGTAAATATTTGAATGCAGAAGTGTTTCATTGCAAATATCCTTGATGATGTTCAATTAGTTTTGTTAATGACCACTTGTAAATATTTTTAATAAATATGGTTGTTTGATGATCGGAGAATTGCTGATTCGCGCAATCGGCAGGATACGTATCGGACAAGATCGTTAGCGGGAGAAGGAATCCACGATCTGCAACTTCTTTAAGAGCAGGTCAGAGATTGTTTTTCTTTTTTGTAAGTGTAATTCTCGTCGTAGTGTTAGTTGTGTGTAACTTTGTAAGAAACAGTAGTTAAAAGTTAAAAGGTTTGGATAAAAGCAATTTGCAATTGCTTTCTTACTTGAAAATGTCCGAAACGCAAATAAGCAGTTCGGATGTGAGTAAATAGAAGGATTAAGGATATTAGAGTATTGGGCCTAATAGTAAAATTTGAAGCATGTGACAAGAAGTTCATGATAACGACATTGGAAATTATTATAATGGACAGAATGGAAAATGAAGCATTCAAGAGAAAAGAAAGAGAGAAAGAAAAAGAAATTTAAATTTGAATAAGAGAAAAAGGAATGTCACGCTTCGAGATTCAGTTCACTTCAGTGACCAATGAAGAAACAGTCCCGAGATTGCCTAATCCATACTGTGTACACAGGTACTGGCATTTTTGTAATTAAAACTGGTGTAATTGATTCGTTATTTGGGTGGAAACGAAGAACGGAGCAAGACTAATCCGCCATTGAAGATGGATGACAAACCACATTGTAGGGTTCCTGTAGATTGTGCAGGTTCGATGAGTCTGAATGATAAGTTAATTATTTTCTCAACCACTCATGAGGCGTTGAAAGAGAAGATAGATGAACCCATAAACAGAAACATCAGAACAGGGAACCTGAACTACTCCAAGCAGTTTTCATCGGAAGAACTGAGAAGTATTTGAAAGCTCATTTTGAGGAAATAGGTGGCATAGTTGATGGTATTGTGATGCGGTATCCTCATCCTAGGAAATCCCCGGGATTTGATTGCATCACCTAAGGACGAGCTCACATGGAATGATGATGCCCAAAATGCAAGATAGCATAAGAGCGACGGTCGCGAAGTCAAATCAAGGCAAGCCGTATCTCATGAAGATTCAGATAAACCTGAAACTCAGGTAATGGTCAATAACATGTGAATGGATTCAGAGAGGACTTAGGTGAAGATGATCTTCGTGTATATTTCGTTACATATGGTATCATTGTACGCGTAAAGGTCGTTGTAGGCAAGGCATTTCAATCGTTTTTCATTTGAGGAATTAGATGGTTATGACCCTGTTCATAACATCGGTTTCCAAGGTCGCAACATTAAAGTTCGATGATTTGAAGTCAAAAAAACTCTTGTAGGAAAAGGAATGGGAAGAGTTAAAAAGATAATAGTGGAGGAAATCGTCAACAGGGGTAAACATGATAAGTTAATGAAACAAGGTAATGCAGTTGCACTCGCAAAGGCTACCGATTGAGATATGTGATCTTGCCAAATTAAGTAATAATAATTAGTTTAGTTAATATTTTTTTTTTATTTATAGTGTAAATTAAACAATGTTTTGATATATTTTGTGTAAACTAATTTAAAAACTTTGATTGCTGCGTGTGTTCTCTAAGGCTTTACATATTTAATTATTTTGGGAGTTACATTGTTGTATTTTGAATTGTAAAGAGCTCTGCCTGTCCTGTATTCGTGTTTTCGTCTGAAACATTTTTAAAATAATTTTCTTCAAGTGTTTTAGCCTCATCTGTAGCTAGGTAAGCAACATCGTCTCTAAGGTGACGGATGTGTTTCTTCTTTGGTAGGGAAGTGTATTTGTAAAACGAACTTGAATCTGCCACACGAGAGAAAAAGGTGCCTCAAGAGAGTAAGCGAAGAAGAAGAGTTGAGAACTGAGATAAATAAAAGCGATGACCACTGCCAAAATGGAGAGTTCATGTCAGGAGCGCTGGATTCGAGATCAAGCAGCAAAAAGTTTGGAGAAGATTGTCTAGTTAACAGGGCCAAGACGACGTGAGAAGACCAACGATGTTTGAGAGAGTTGGTACGGTCGACAGGACCAACAAGACCATAAGAAGATCGAAGTCGGTTGAGAAAAGCCACGCTGATTTGCCGGAATGCCTTATTCACGTCGATATGTTTTCATTGAAATATAATCGAGGATGTTAAATTTGTTTTATTAATGGTCACGTATAAATATTTATTGAATAAACATGATTGATTGATGTTAGAAGAATAGTTGAAATTTGGTGCTGAGTATGTATAATAACCGTTTCGAGACAACTTGCAATGCTCGAAAAAGTAAAAATACCTGACTAATGGGTTCCATATGAGTTGACAGATTTGCAGGCTGGTATATCATTCAGTATTAAACAAAAGTATGTTCCTTTTTGGATCTTTTTTCCTTTTTTATCATTACTTGTGATATGAAAAGTAAACCTGTATGATATAAAGTGGATATTGTATGATAATCGTAAACACTCGGCACAGTAGCCAGATGCTAATAAAAAGCCTAACCAAAAAAAAAAGTCAAACCGAGCTTGCATGCAAAAAAGACAATGGTGACGGTTTGGTGGAATTGAAGGAAAGTTATCTATTATAGCGTCCTAGAAATGATCAAACAATTACTGCACACCATTACTGTCAACAATTTATATTGTGCATATTTATATTCATTCACCAGACTTTTCTACTACTAATTAGTTATTTTTTAAACATTTGGAATCGTTTTTCAAGTATAAACACTCACAAAACTATCAAAACAGTCTTTATTGAATTTATTTACTATAAATTAAAGGTGTTCTTTAAAATTGGCATGAAAATGCTTTGTAATCCATGATAGAAGTGCACTGATGTAGGTGGAGTATATTTTGATTAAATATGTTCAAACATTTTTTTGTTCAACTTTTTTTTAACTTTTTAAAAATTGTATGCTCAAAAGTTCATTTCATGATGGACAACCCAATACTTTATTCTTTTTATATCTTAAATTATCTTTTATTCCGTATTTAGTAATACTAAATTTACCAGAGATTTAAATCTCCCTTTTTTAAGTTAATCATGCAGTGTTGAGCTATTATTCCTACTTAAGTTTGTGTAAATCAATCTGCAAAAAGAAAGTATTCCCTTTTAGAGTAGAAAGGATATTACAGAAATCAATGCAATATTGTTGGTCTCTTATATGTGAATGCTTAATTAACTAACATTATATCAGTTTTATAAGATTAAGCATAAGAAAAACTATTTCATAGCCAGTAAACTAGCTTTCTTTATAAATTTTACGAGCTCCTTTTGATGATTAAATTAATATTAACATTGTTTCCACAAGCATATCATAGCACATTGCATTATTACAGCACAGCACATTATTATTATTATTTTTACTGATAAAGTCAGTAAAATACTAAGAAAGGAAGTAAGTCTACATAAAAGTATGTAACGTTATTTAAGAATGGCTGGTTTATTAACCCCAGTAGATAAAAATTATCTCTGAAGAAATAGAACATCGTATTCCAATTACTGTAGGGAAATAAATACTAAGATTAAATAAATAAACATACATATAATCGAATTTTTTGTATGTTAGATTCATTCCAAATAGAACACGTTAAAAAAATCGAAAAAAACGATATAAAATATGTTTAAAAAACTAGGAATAGATTTCATAATTTTTTAAACTCTCACAAATCTGAAGAAATAAATTAAACTGAGCTTAAAAACACACAAAAAGTTGCACTACTTCAATAAAATAAGAATATTAATTTTCTTTTAAAAACTGTTCACTTAATTTTATTCAAAAGTAACATTTTTTTTCTTTAGAATTAGCATGAATATTAAATTACACTTTTCATCGTTTTTAAATTGATCCAAAATCATTTTTACCGCTCGAAGACATAAAAAGTGCATCGTATCTCTGTATTTAAAGACAATCGTTCTTCATAATAGGAGTTAGTTTCACATTATATTCCTTTTTTTTTTTTTTTTTTTTTTTTTTGTCTGACAATCTAGTTCAGGGGTGGCCAACCTGCAGGGCGCCTTGAACTTTTTTTCGGCCCATGAGGTTTATCACACTTTTACAAAATATATTTATTTTATAATGGACCAAAGTAGTAAAAACTAATGTACTATTGTGCATCCATATATTCTAAAATTAACTGTCGAAACTATGATAAAAAATTAATTTTGATTTTAAAATAATATTCTTGCAGATATATGACAGATATTGCCGGTTTTATTTATGAGTTCACAGAATAATTAAATTATATTCCGCGAACTCATGATACGGTTGCATCTTGGAACATCTAATATAACAGGTTGTAATATGAATATAAAAATGTCTACATTGGGTCTAAATCTAATATGTGGATAGATAATTTTATATGCGGCCCTCGGAGTTTTGATAAATTTCCAAAGTGGCCAGCAAGATCATTTGGGTTGGCCATCCCTGATCTAGTTGGTCGTTAAATTTGTTGTCGTTCTAGTTGGTCATAATTTGTGTCTCTTTCAGGAAAATGATTTTCAAAAACTATTGCAAAATTCAAGACCTTCTCGAATTATTTTTGCATTGAGGAAGAAAGGTATTTCTTGAGCTTCATTATCGCCTAAATTTTTATGAATTGTATGAGGAAATACAAAAGAGACCTGACTGCTTAAACAACCAAGTCTCTTTTCATGCATACCTTTTATTGTGGTTTTAAAATTATGCAGCACATATTTTACGCAAATTCAAGTTTCCTTGTTGCATGTTGTATGCACATACAAGTAACGAACAGCAATGAGGTAGAAAATAACAATGAAGCGAAAGAAAATTACATTGAATTTATTGATAAAATTCATGAAGGTCTTGTATTGAAAAATAATCCTTTTCTTGTTAGGTGTACAAATTTGAACGAAATTTTAAATCCAAACAAGTGCAGAATAATTGTATTTGTCTATTGCGTGTTCAATGAAATGAGAAAATCATTATCCCAAAATAATTATCAGTGATTATATTGTCAGATGGAAAAAATCCCAAAACGAGAGCTAAAACAATTTTGTTGGTGAAGAATGACGAAATAGATCTGATGTCCTAGCTTTAGTAGCTATAAAGGAGATTTTATATCACTTTGCAAATGCTAATATGAATTGCTCAATCGCTGCTTTTCTGATGAAAAACATTGAAAATATTTATTATATTTAATAAAATAAATGAATTATATGATAAGCATATTTCTAATTGTGGAAGAATCATTTTCTAGTGTTCATTTACGTTCGTTTATCAATAGATCTGTAAGATAAAACAAATGCATGAAATCTTCTTAAAATAAAAAATAAACATTCTTATTTTTCTGAATTTTTATAAACTTCTTATACGGATTTAGGTTTATTTTAATTTATTGCTCAAGTTTTTATGAGATTTTAGCAAATTATGACAAATCGTATACTTATTTTTTTTTAAATACTATTATTTTTATATGATATTTATAAGCAGTCTTATATGAATTGTGTTAAACTAATAAAAATATCAACTATTTATATGTTTATTAGTGAGATAATAACTTTTTAAGTTGTTAAATTCTCCCAGTAAATATTAATAAATTTGTAATTAATAAATTAAATATCTAAGAATTTGTTGCTTTTAGATAATTTTATTTATTTTGAAGAAAATTTGATTTAAAAATAAGTAGTTTTAATCTTTATACAGAGTTTCAATTCTCATTTCTTTTCTTGCTAATAGTATGAACATACATTTTCATTAATTTAATATCGATAATAATTTTATTTTTAATTCTTCATTGAAGGGTCTTGACGAATAACTCATTAAGATCACTACCTCCAGGAGCCTTTTCTGAATATAAAGGATTGAAAATAATGTAAGGTTATGTTTTATTGTATTTCAATAATAAATATCTGAACTAATTCATTGTTACACTTTGAAAATTTGTTTGTGTATACAACACGAGCTATGCAATTGTGAGATATTATGTCCAGTATATAGCAAGTGTTTTTAGTTTCAATTTGTAAAATTTACTTTTGTGTTTATTTATCAATAGCTCTGTAGGATAAAACAAATGCGTGAAATCTTTTCATTACATTTATTGTTACATAATACATTTATTGCTGGTGATAAATCAAGGATTCTCATTGTCCAAGGTTTTCTCAGTCTAAGTTGGTTTTGCTAGTTGACATCAGCCTACATTACATTTTTAAGATAAAATGAGGTTTGCAATTTAAACAAGTAATTGAAATTAGTTTAACGTTTTTTTTCAACTTTTTGTCCTTAAATTGATGTGTGAAATCAGTGAAGATCAATTTAAGAATAAAATATGAGTTCAATTAGGGTATTGAATAAACAATAATAAAATTATAAGCATACAGTGGCAAAATAAAAAAACCACCTGAGCTCTTTAGAGCAAGAATTCCCGTGTGCTACATATATCTACTTATAAATATATATACAGTACCTATGTAAATAAATATTCTCCAAAGAACCATACCTCGACGACTCATAGATTTCAAAGAAAATACTTTAGGATTTCTACGAAAACTAATGGTTGTAGAAATATAGCTCTGTGATCATTCTTATTATTAATTCAAGCTAGTACTTCAATCAGAAGAATTTATAAGGTCTTAAAGGAACCCACTATATACCAACGTATAACTTATGTAAAAACATATTCAAAATTATTCAAACGTTTCAAAGATTATAAACAAAAATTTCAATACCTCACTATAATAACATATTCCAACAAGTGTTTTGCATTTGATTAAACACCTCATCACAAATAATGCTCAACAGACGAAAAAAACTAATAGATTTTAGCCACTATAATGAACTAGAGGAGGAAATTAAACTTTCCATATTAATTACTTAAAATACATGAGCATCATGTTGGAAAAAAACTAGAAACATGCCATCCTGCAAGTATCCATTTTGTTTCCTGGTCGTTAAAGTGTTGACTTTTCAATTTAGCTGTAGCATTTAATAGAGAAATGAGCTTTTATGATCAAATTAAGTACAGAACACGAACCACTAAGTGATATATGACAAATAAAGTTAACTTTATTGCTTGCATTAACTATTTTTCCTTTGTTAATGATTTAAAGTGAAGGTGTCGAGTATTGTTTCGATTCTCTACAATTGTGGTTAAATTTTAATGAATTTGTGATATAACACATAATTCCTATAAGATAAATTATAGTAAAATATAATAATTTTTTTCGCTGATATCAAACTTAATAATAAAATGTGATTAATTATAAAGGTGTTACTCTGTTGAGATTTTTAGTTGTGGAAGAGAATTGTATTTATTAGTAAAAATTCTGTTGCACTTCATGTTACATAAATAAGGGTTCTTTTCCGTTAAAAATTTCTACTAATTAGTTTGAAGCAAAAAAACTATAAAAATCTATAATTTAGAATATTTAAAAGGTTGGTTCTCAATTAATTAAAATAATATTAACATAGCTGTAATAAACAATAATAATTATTTGTCCTTGCCATTATTCTTGTTTTGTACATTTTGCAGTATTATGTTTGTTTTTCAATAACAAATGCATCCCTTCTGACAAATAAATTAAGGTGAAATCTTATGTTTAATTTGAATAATTTCTATTCACCACTTTTCTTTCATAAAATTCATACAATTTTCAATATAATTATGATTTTGCTCGACTTATTTTCAGAAACTTGTTACTCAGCAAGTTTGTGTTGAGATTTGTTAAAAGAATATAAAAATTTTCTGCATTTTTCGTAAAACTGAAAAAGCTATTTTTTTTATTTATAAGCCTGTATTAAATTTGCTCGGATCAAAAAGTTTGAAATCGATTTTTAAATTATTTCATTATAAACCATTCAGATCAAATTTTACGCGCGTATCTTTTGTAGATGGCAATGCAATGATATTGTAGTAAAAAAAAATAGTTAATTTTGCATTATAGAAGACCTTGGGCTTTTAGAGCCTTTTTCCCCCGCCAACGGTGCGATGGACCATCAAATGTAGTTTCCAAGCTTCTAACTTCATTCTGACTACGCTTCTGGATTCGATTTTAATTCTGTTTTAAAAGGCTTTGACTTCTTTTGTAGAGTGCAATTTTGAGAGCCTAATATACAACCAAATGTTGCTGGAAAATGGTTGCGGTTTTTTGTTTGTTTGTTTATTTGTTTTTCTAAAATGTTTCAATTTTGTTTTATTTTTTACTAAAATAAGAATCTGTAAGGGATATTTACTTACCTTACTTTCGTTCCTTCTTTTCTCCTTTTAGACATATCGAAGGTAATATGATACCAATTTTAACCCCTGGAGCTTTCTTAAATATACCAAATGTTACAGTTTTGTAAGTATATTTTATTTTATATGGTTATTAAGTGAGAATTTGAAATTAAATTATAAGTAAGCAAATACTTTTGGAAGTGTCTTTTGACTTAATACTAATTTTTAATAAACCATAATGCCACCACAAAAGAAAACAAACGGTAGGAATTTGTTTAAGTTTTACTTCTCGAGTATAGAATGGATATACTTATGATTTATATATCATAATAATTTTAAAACAACTTAACATTCGAGCGTTTAAAACAAGAATCATAAGCTCATTTAAGATAACAAACATCAACATGTATTAAGAATGAAATTTTAAAATTTTCGTTGATGGTTATCTTTTCTTATAATATGGTACTTAATAGTTTCATTAAAAAATGATTAATAGAATATCAGATATAACTCATATATAAGTTCATAATATAAATTCAAATGATGCATTTTTATCCCATCAAAAAAAAAAAAAAAAATCTGTAAGGATTTTGTATTTACAGACTGCAGTTTGAATAAATAAATATAATATAATATAATTTGAATTTCATTTTATATGATGTATATGAAGGCTGATAAAATAAATAAATTGTTCTTTTCTTTTAAATAAGCTTATACGAGTTAGAATAGGATTTTTTTTTAATTATCTCTTAAAATGAACGCTTTACATTTTTCTATTTAAAATTAAAATTTCAGCTATTATGTTCATGTCTGATATCTTTTTATGCAGCAGAGATCAGATTATTTGAATTAAAATTGTAAATCCATTCATCAATTAAATTGATAGTATGTCATATTTTTTCTTTTCAGTCTTTTAATTAGAAAACTCACTACATTAATAAAACTGGGATCTTTCAATGGGCTAAATTAACAATATTTTTAATTCATAAAATATATCATTTAGTTAAAATTATAATTATATAAATTTGATAGAAGTTTTTTATTTTTTCCAGACTTCTCATGCGAAACCAGATTGAAGTAATACAGCCAGGAGCTTTTAAGGGACTTAGAAATCTTCGTTGGCTGTAAGTATCTTTTTTTTTTTAAATATAATTGTTTATTTTGTTGTTCAATTCCCTTTCTAATATGTCCTTCCAAATATCCTTTCTTTTTCATAGGTTGATGCAAAATAACCATTTAAAAGAACTGAACATGACAGTTCTAGAGGACATACCATCAGTTGAAGTTTTGTAAGTCCTTATTGTAAAAAGTAATAAATAAGATAAAATATTGAAATGGTTAGCTTTTACAATAATGTCTTAAAATGTGATATTCAAATGAAATAAATACTGATTTAGATATAGAAAAATATGAGTATTTATTTTAAAATAATCATAGTTATGATCATGGATAAATAAAATCTTTTCTTTTTATCTCTAGTGTTCAGTAGAGATAAAAAGTTTATGATATCTATCAATCAATGTATAACTAATACTCACTAATAATATGCGAGATTATTAAAATTATTTTGCAAGATTATTAAAATTTTTATGCAAAATAACTAAAATTATTATGCAAGATTATTAATTTTTAATTTTATTAACTTCATTTGTAAATAATGCATCATAATTTAAAAAAATTATTATTAAATTCCCATTGCTTATTTATTTTTGCAGAGATTTAACAGAAAACAGATTGACTAGACTTGGAGCGCTTCCGGCCCTAGAAAGGTTATTTTGGTTGTAAGTGAAATTCATTTAATGAAATAATAATTTGAAAAGAACAACCCATTTGTATTAGCTATAAAAGTATAATTCCCCTTTTTTAATAAATAAAAATTGAAAATTCTTCATAAACATATGTTAAGAACATTTTTTTTACCATGGCCAAATCTTATGAAAATAAACAGGAATCACCCAAAAGGAATTCGGGACTAATAATTAAGTTAAAAATGTTTAATTTCTAGTCAACTTGAACTAATTAATTATACAACAGAATTTGTCCTATACATTTAAAAATTTCATGTGACTCAACCATGATTTGAAAACTTATCGTTGTCTTAAATTTTTTATCATAACCATTTAAACGGGAAAAAAGCTTACGAAATGGTAATGATTCAGTCAAAGTATTCAAAGTCAGAGTAAACTTTTTATCATTACCATTTCATAAACTTTTTGTCGCATTCTTTCTATTAATTTTTTCCTTTTTTCAAACGCTTATTATAATTATTATTTTATTATTAAAATTATATTGCTTTGAATGATGTTTGAATACCTCCGTTCTCCTTTTCTTCTAGAGGTTTGGGAAAGAATAGAATTACAAGACTAACTAAGTCAACATTTAAAGAACTTTCATCATTAGAAGTATTGTGAGTATAATCTTTTTCTTCGATAAAACACCAAAGCATACTCTGGAATTTAGTACATATTCGATTTTATTTAGTACAATACGTTTAAACAATTTATTTAATTTTTATAGAAGTTCATTTGAAAAATGTCCAATCTTTCACAAAACATCGGAATTGTTCGTTTAAATCATATTTCTATCATTTGAAATATCATTCTGTGTTTTTATTATTTAATTAGGGAATTATCATATGTAAGAAATGGAGAACTATTCGCTTGCAATAAATATGTCTTTATACTGAAACGTTTTCTTAATTCTCTAAATGATGAGTCAATAATTAAGAAATAACAGGCAATATCTGAATAATGAGATATCTTTTGATTCAAAAGCGAACATCTGATAGATAGAAAATGTAAAATTAATAAAAGGAATTAAAAGTATTTGCTAACAGAAAATAATGCTAAACACAAGGAAAAAAGATTTTTAAATTCTAAAAAGCGAAAAAATATAATGACATTGTTTAATATTTCTTTTGTTTATATTATAGATTATGTAATAGAATTTCAGTGTTAACTAAATCAGCAACATCTTTTTAATGTAACTTTTGTTATGTTTCGATGGTAATCATTATTCTCTATGAATTACCGAAAATGTAGTTTCTTATTAAGCAGAATTATATAATTTTCACTTATTTATTTATTACAGGATCTTAAATAACAACGTAATAGAGGAAATCGAAGAATCAACATTTGATTCTTTAGGAAAGCTACTTGAATTGTAAGTATCTTTTTTTTAAGAATGATACTTTTCAACATGTCAATAGAAAGGGTCTTTTTTTTTAATTGTTTTAGTAATTGTTTTTAACTAAACAACCTTAGTAAAAGGGATAAGAAAAAGTATTCTTTTTTTCATCAAACTTTTCTTTTACGGATAAGACCAGAGTTTCCTGTTAGTGATAGTATAGCATAATGTGGTTGATATATTTTTTAATTAACTACAGCAGACTTGCAGTAACAAAGACAAATTAAGTTTTGAAATTCTCTCCATTATTAGTACTCTTAAAATAAACTAATTAATATACGCTTTTCCTATATCCCTGCACACATTGGATTTTAGGGATTAAAATAGCCTACTAGCGAGAAATGTTCTGAAACTCTCATTAAGGCTGGAAATTAGAATACCTAAATGCCACTGGCAGTCTAAAACACTATCAGTTGGAAGGGAAAATGTAATTGCCCTCACAATTAAGTTATGTCAAGAAGTTTCTTCTTCAATGAAGAAAAGATTAAAACGTAAACCCTTATTCCTTTTATAATTTCAAAATTATTGAATTTTCATCAGAACATGGTAAATATCTTTATAGATTCTACCACAAATATAGCCCTTTATATAATTGCAATACTGAAGAGGTCCAATGTATAGAGCCTGTCATATTTAATTTAACTTTCAAAAACTCTATAAGGATTCTTCAACATAATATCCTAATTCTAAAGAAGAACTGATCTGTTGCATTGTCATTTGCGGAAATAGAACCCTCCTTTTTATCTTTTGTGAAATTCATGATTTCTTGTTAATATATTTGATAATAATTCTTTCTTGTACATTCTATCATAGTTATGTATTCTATCATAGTTATGTATTCTATCATAGTTATGTATTCTATCATAGTTATATGTGAGTTTTTTCTCTCTTTCGGAGTTTCATTTTGTACGTTAACTTTATGTACTATTGTTTTATAATTCTCTTCTTTTTTCTATTATTATTATATTATATATTTGTTTCGCGTGCTATTTGTATTATGAGTCTAATAATTTTGTAAATATTACTTATTTTTGTGATACATGTGATGCGGGTCCCCTACTCAAACTGAAGCTGGATCTACTTTCCTTTGCTAATGACTTATCGATGGGTCTAATCTAGCATAATCTTCATCAAGGGTTTAGTTAACTCCACCACTATAAAAAATTTCAAAACATCTTTTTGGGGCTAAGATCAAAACATTTCCCTCCAAATAATAATGACCCATTTAGCAAATTGCTACTTTGAAAATCAATTTGAAGGCTCAATAAATTTTATTTTTATGTGAAATAAACCTTTACCCTTTTTATTGCTCAGTTAAACTTCATACTAAACAACTAATGAGAAAATTCCAATTTGAAAAAAAAAGGTAATGTTTTTTATTAATGAATAATTTTAACATTTCCAAGTTGTTAAATAGCTGAATTATCTACCAGCAAAACTTTTATTTCCATATAAAACAATTCTTTCCATTTATAAATTTGTCTTTGCCATTCTAGTACGTTCTGTTTTTCATGAAAACTTTTTTGAATCAAATTCTGTAAGTTTAAGAAATTTTTTAATGTAAATTGAATTTCCTAGTATTTTAAATCTGCTTTATTTTTTTTTATCCTAAAGAGACATTTCACATAATCGACTCCAGTTCTTAAAACCAAAACTTTTCTACAAGCTTAAAAATCTCAATAAGCTGTAAGTATGTTTTACGTTTTTTCTAAATCTTTAATTATGTTATTTACAAATATTAAACATAATCAAATTTTAGATTTTAGCTAAGATATTTTGATATTAAAATGAGTGGGATTTTATTGTGCTAATATTAATATTATTAGTTCACTGTTTTAATATCTTGTTATTATATTAGAGAAAAATAAAAAATGAATATTAGAATTATTTGCACTTGAAAAAAAGTATTAAAAATAATAATAAATATGTAGACATCGTGAAATATTGTCTCTTTATATTTTAAAATAATGTTTGAATAGTTGATAAATCGTCAACACATTATTTGAGAGAAACAGGATTCACCCCCTTTGTAAGCCAAAGACATTAAATCCTGGTGGTGGCATGAATGTTTGTTAGTGGTTCGGGATCCACTTTCAACTATAGAACCCCGTCTGTTTAGCCGTCGTGTGCACAAGATGACCGTAGAGCGACAAATCAAACCTCCAAACCAAAGACATTAAAAATCCATTATCAGTATGTCCGTTAATTGCTCTAATCAGAAAAATCCATTATCAGTTTCTTTGAAATCAGTTCAAAGATCCCTTAACATGGTTTAGTTCAAATATTGAAATCAGTTTCAAAGACCACTTAAACAAGATTTAGTTAATTAGAATATCAGTGTGATTCGGGTTAAATTATTTCAGCGGTAGAGATCACGATGCATTCCCGTTACTTAAAACAACTGAAATGTTGACTAATATATGCATCATAGATCTCCATTGTTAGGCTAGTTTTGTGAGGATTGTCTTATTGATTGTAAAGCAATAGATCAATGTCCCTTACAAAGACTTGCATAAAATCCCTTAAAGGGTTATGCTGTCACAAAAAAGTTGTGCCCTTTAGTACAATTGTAGAAAAATTAGAAAAAAAATTATAGAAAATGATTGCCTGAAAATGCTTTTACCTGCATTATCAAAAGAAATAAAATACATTTTTCAATAAAAATGAGTTTTTTCTTTTATTACTTTAATGTTATATTGGTTAAATTTTACAATTGCTAAAGCTACATTTTAGTTAGGTTTGTCGCTCTACAGTCATTTTATGCCCACTTTGGGTTAATTAGACCAGGACCTACAGTTTCACGAGAATTCCGAACCGCTAACAAACATCCATGCCACAGCCAGGATCCATACCTGAAGCCTGTCGTATTAAAGATCAGAGTTCTAGCCATTTGCCCATCAGACCGCAAAGCTACATTTTATGAATACTGTTAGATTTAAGGAATATTAGTCAATAAGGGAAACTTTTAAAATCTAACTAACCATAAATATGCCTTAACAAAGTACCTATTTTATGGAACTTTGGTGTGCTCTGTCAATAATTTTTCTTTTTTGCTGTGCAAAAATTGAATTTCTTTCAATGAATTTTAAATAAACTCTTGGAAAAATTTAAATCTGAACTTTCTGAAAGAAAAAGATATCCTCAAACTTATCTTTTGTCTTAAAACGAACAAAAATTATTTCCGTTTATTTAGTTTTAATTATTTATGTAAAAATTTTATCCTGCTAA
Source organism: Caerostris darwini (assembly GCA_021605075.1). NCBI lineage: Eukaryota > Metazoa > Arthropoda > Arachnida > Araneae > Araneidae > Caerostris > Caerostris darwini. The sequence goes on from BPLQ01007838.1 coordinate 30,661, forward strand.
TTCTTACATGTATTAATAAGATAATGTACTCTCGTCTGAACTTGTCTCATCCCATTCTGCGTTTGACAGTCAAGAATCTTTATAAAAGTAATAATTTTAAGACTGTTTCTAATTTAATATTTGGGTAATATTAATTAATAAGATCCAAAAGGCAAAATTAAATTTTTGATATGCATACAGTATGGTATAGCGAACACTACACTTAAAAATCCATCAAATTTTAATAGATTACATGATTATTGTAAAGATAAAATTATAAAAGACAAGATGCATGTCCAGCTCTTAGTATTATTAGTATGCAAATTTCTCAATTAAAAATAGATTTAAAAAAAATTTTAAGTTACAAATAATCAAATCTTTACACTTACTTTGAATTTTTACTATAAGAAAAGCAAATATTGCAGATATAAAAATACACGTTTATCTTAAAAAGCGTAATTTTTTAATAAAGTACATTATAACCGTCAAAAAAATATTCATCTGTTTTAAAACCTTTTGAGTTATAAACTCAAACTCTGGCAGTCATATCAACATGTTATTTCATGATATTGTGTTAAAATTATTTAAGTTTCCAGTTTATTTTTATCTTAGTATGCTTTAATATGTGCTTTCCTGTTGCTGGACAAGCACCGATACGGCAATCAATCTTCTGCCAATTTATTGGAAGGGTGTCTAAAGTTAAGGTTGCAATTTCATCTTGTTGGCGATGAAACTCTGTAATCATGCCTTAGTATATAACGTTCTTAATGTATCCTTAGTCTAAGATCTGAACTGCGAGAAGCTCCACAAACAGACGCGTATTTTCCAATATAGACGTTAGAGAACTATTTTAATGCTTTTTTAACAGATAGAAGGAAATTGAGAAGAGCTCCATCCTGCAAGAAAAAGTCAATTCCTTGTTTATCTTTCTGTCTTTAATTTGTAGAAACATATAAAACTGAAGTAGGTCTTGATAAATGCTTCCGTATGATATTTTCCGTAAAAAATAAAAGAACCATAAAATTATTGTACAGGCACTTACACCAAGTGTTCAATAAAAAATGTAGCACAAAACTTTTCTGTTTCTATGCAGCATTTTAACACGTCTAATTTAAATACCTTTGTCTGATTTTTAGATTAACTTCCTCAGTTGTAACTTTTTTTTTATGACTCTGCACAAATACAATAGGCCATTATATGTATTATATGCTGTTTGTAAATGCTGGAAATTTTTACCTAAGATCATACGCCACTAATTCTAAAATATATGTGTCTTTCTAATTTATACAATGTTATTGCAGGAATTTAGAATTTAATATGATTACTTCTTTGCCGATCGGCATATTTAAAGGACTGGATATGTTGAAATCTTTGTAAGTACATTTGAAATACATATTTTAAATACATTTAAGTAAGATCTAAAAACTGTATTAATTACTTCATTTTTTTAGGGATCTTCAAGGTTTAGATATCCAAAATATCGACATTCAAATGTTTCACCCATTGACAGAACTTAAGTTTATGTAAGTGAATTCATTTCATTTATAAAATTTTCATTTCAAATCGAAATTTTTTTTCTAAGTTCATGTTACGTACACTGAAGTACCAAAAGTCATGAGATAGCAATATGCAAATATTTAAATGGTAATCACTTTGAGTGATTATTGAAAAATAGGAAGAGAACAATATTTTAGTTATACTTTTGCTAGTCTTATGAAAAATCATTATGTAAATTCCATTTCTGAAGTGCTTCGGACACTCATCATTCCTCAACTCACAGTGACAAAGGAACACAGGAGACGGTAAATTTCAAAAATATCCATCATGAATTTATTATACTCTAGAAATGAGGTAATATTCCAGAATGATAATGAGCCATGTCTCGGAGTCATGAAGGTCTTAAGGATTATTAGATCATTCTAATAATTTGGCCATCTAAATTGCTACATATGAGTCCCTTACAATATATTTGAAATATATTGTAAAGATCCATTCATAATTATTGTTACTACTGGAAGATTGTATGCATCTTTCAGTAGTAACAATAATTAGGGGCAGTTATTGAGAATGAATGATTAAACATCTCTTCGTAAGACTTCCATTCAATTGGTGGAATCATGTCCTGTCGAGTTTTTGCCTTTCATCTGGATAAGAAAGGTTCCACACTATATTAGTTAGGTATTCAATGTCAGTTGGCCCTTTAATGTATGTCAAAACATTTTGAACTTAATATTAACGAAAAATACTAATTTTAATGAAGTTGAAGTTGTTTTCTCTGAAGTTGAAATTTTATCTTATAAATTAGCTACCAAGACAAGTAGGGCTCGCAGAGTTTCACAGCCTTTAGCATCCCTCCATATTTGGTACTCATCTTTCATGATATCATAAAATTCTATCACAACAAATTGCAGTCGTTGAAATAATTTTTGTGAACAGATAGTGGAAATAGAGAAACTTTTACAGCCGATAACGCATACACAGAAAAATTTGCCAAGCGTACTTTATCCAAAATATGAGAAAATTTTTCAGTGGTTATTTTGTGTTATAGACGGATGACGCACATATGCTGCATGGAGTTATGAACAACTACAACTGGCGAATACAGACAACCTTAAATCACGAGAGTACCTGTAACAATCACCTCATTATCTAAAGGGACAGTTTTATGTGTGCTTATAGAAAGTTTTCATTTAAGGATTTCTCTCTCAAATGCTTTGCGCAAATAATGGATAAACAACTTGTTCAGTGAATGGAAAAGATTTTCTAGTTCTTCTCTGCTACTATAGTTTCATTGCAGCTTTTGCGAGAAAGAAATCCGTTGTATACAGTACTTTTTATGCAAGATGGGCCAGTCTTACAATGCCCATCCAGTTAAGGTATTCCTGATCAAAATCTTCGTTATAGAGAAACTTATTAGTAGAAATAACAATATCAAGTGCCCATCTAGGATGCTAGATATGATACCATTTGGTTTCTGGTTGTAGATTTTTTTCAAAATCAAGACACATTAATAGAATTGAAATAAATGGTTGGAAATTGCAATCATCCATCCAGCATACTGCACTATGCAATCTCACATATTGTTGTCTCAAGTCAGTTTTATCCAGTAATAAAGGGCATATAAAACTTTTGCTATTATAGAGCGGACCTCAATAATGCTAGTTATTTTCGGTCTGTGTACATTTCTATTCTGATTCTCTGTTAATGAAAATGGCTTAACTAACAAAGCTAAGCTACATGTGCCATAGGTGAGATTCGCGCTTAGCATATTGATGATTCAATTTAATAAATAGTAGATCCCTCGGGAAATCATTTTTTTTTTATAATGACCCTCATTTACATACTAAGATTAATTCTTGTTAGCACCTATTATCGGTAATCTTTTAATCGATTTTGGCCTTTTTTTTTTTTTTTTTTTTTTTTTTTTTTTTGTTGTTGTTGCTAAAAAAGTCTTGTATTTTGACAATGATTTTAGTGAAAACCGCATATCTTTATAATTATCTATTCTTTTCCATGAATTTTTAAAGTTTATGCGGACTTTCTGCCCATTCTGTATTACCAAAATGTTCTATCTGTGACAAATATTCGACGCTAAAATACTTTTAGGTGTTTTGGAACATCTTAACTCAGTGATGAATATTATTCTCTAATAAAAACAAAAGAAAAACTAATTTACATAAAATTACAAGTATTTGAATTTAAAAAATTAAAGAACTAAAAGAAGAGGATCTATTGCTGGATTCTGATTACTATATGTTACACTAAAGGACATACTTATTTTTAATAAAAGAAAATAGGAAAAATATTTATATGCGAGTTTAATTGAAATTACATTTAGAAGTATTGCTGTTTTTCGTGATTTTTTTTATCACGAGGAATAGAGTACAAGTGTTTAATTTTTCTAGATAAAGCCTTTTTAAACTATTAATACTTAATTTCCTTCAGTTCATTTAAAAATATTAAATTGTAACATTTTTATACATTTTGTCTTAAAAGATATAGATTAAGCTCTCAAATCACCATAGCTATTGCAAACATTTAGTTGTAACCATAAGTTTCATTATCAAAGTTATTGCCTCTGTAGTTCAAACAGGTCTATATACATATATATCTATATACAGATCATTTTCAACTATAATTGCTTTAAAAGAATAGCAACGATTTAGAATCCAGAATTAAGTGTCCTAATTAATTCACTTCTAAAGCAGTTTCAATTTCTGAAATCAATATCTAAAAATGATTAAAATAAATTTATTATGTAAAAATTTTAATTAAGTAAATTTTCCTCTACCAATTTTCATAAATAATTTAGATAAACTTTCACATTTTTTAGTTATTTCAAGAAGTTCCTGTACTGCAGTTATGCTCCTTATGTACGTATCTGTTCCCCCAAAACTGATGGACTTTCATCCACAGAACATTTATTGGTCTTTCCAGCACTGAGAATGTCAGTTTGGTTTGTTGCGTTGATGACATGTGCTGGTAATACTTTAGTTTTATCTTGGAGAGTTCTTTCTAGAAAAGAAGACAAAGTTCTTAGTTTATTTATCAAGAATCTCGCATGTAAGTAAATCTTGCAATATGTTTAACAAATTTTATCAATTTTGAGGGTAAATAGTTTTCAAAATTTCAAAACTACTTTTATCTCAAATTCATAAACCTTAAAATATTCGTATTGCTTTAAATATTTTTCTTTTTCAGTTGCTGATCTCCTCATGGGTATTTATCTTGTAGCTATTGGTGCACAAGATTTGTCATTTAGAGATAGCTACAATAAGTACGCACATGCATGGATGACTAGCAATGCTTGTAATGCCTGTGGTATACTTGCTATGGTGTCCAGCGAAGTTTCGGTTTTAATTCTGTCGTTGATCACTATAGAAAGGTAAGCGGAAGGACCTGATATTTAATAAATATTTAACTATGGTTACAAAATACTGCAGGTTCTATTGAATTACGTCATTATAAAACAGAATAATATAACAATAAGTTATTTTATTCATTTAAAAGTTTCATGAAAGAATAACCAGATTCTTATTTAATACTTCACTCGAGTTTTGATTTTTTTTTCCACGCGAGTTTTTCTATTAATAAAAATGAACAGACTAAAATATGTTTGGTTTAAATTTGGAATTATCAAATTTTATGCATCAAAGTCGGTAATTTATATGTGAAAATCCAGAAATTCTACGGTAAGTTTTAAAAAAAAATTTATTAATTCACATGGGTTTTTTTTTTTTTTTTTTTTTTTTGTTTTGTTTTTTTTGTTAAAATGGAAAATAATTAGAGTTTTAAGGAAAAAAGGGGCAAATTAGAAAAAAACCCGGACAAATTACATTTATAACTTTATACCTGATAAATAATACAAAAGAAAGAAAAACTTCAAAAACATAAGTTATTGTTTCTCAATTTAAAAGATAGAAGTGAAGTAATTGTTATACAAATTTTGATTCACTATTAATTATGCCTGAAAGGAAATTCACTTAATTTTTAACACATATAAATTTGCATTACACTGCATTTTGCATTCCAAAAATTAATTAAAAATCAGAAAAGAATGCTATTACACAACAAAAAATAAGCAAATTTTCATAAAATTTATGTAGTATATAATTTTAATAATTATCAAATTATATGCATGTAACTTGATATACAAAATAGTAGATATGTTGTCTTTTACCGTGTTTCACTTAGCAAAAACAACTTTGTGCAGTTTCTGCAAGTAGAAAGGGCTTAATGAAATTTCAAAATAGCCATGTTTTAAATAAGTACTCGACATCATATATCTGAAGAATTACGATGTCGAGCCATTGAGTCCTTCAGAAATGAATAGAACTGGATAATGAAATGCATTTCGAAAAACATTATCAACTTCTAAAATGCACAGTTGAAGAAGACCTAGAGCTATAAGTGCCACAGATGACCGCTGGTTGCAGCTAACTGCAAGGAGCCACACCAACGTTGTCAAGTGTACACCAACCTACTTCAGATCTTTTCTTGTAACAGCCAATCCGGTGATATCCAGATCAACTGTGCACACAGATGGGGGACATAAAAGAGGTTGTAAGCAAGGCGTCCATGATGTGTGTATGTGTGGGTGCGTATGTATGTATGTGTGTGTGGGTGCGTATGTATGTATGTGTGTGTGTGTGCGTATGTGTGTATGTGCGTATGTGTGTATGTGTGTATGCATGCATGTATGCATGTATGTAAGCATTCATGTATGCATGTATGTAAGCATGCATGTATGTAATGTATGCATGTGTATATGCATGTATCCTTGTATGCATGTGTATATATGCATGTATGCTTGTATGCATGTATGTAGTATGTATGTATGTGAGAGTGAGTGTGTGTGTTTTCAAGACAGAAAATAAGCCGAAATTAAGCAGGGAATTTCTTTTGAGCCTAATTTATGAAGGCACTGTTTGATTAATGTTTTTGCAAATTTCATTATATTGTAATGGACAGATATATCACAATCCCAGTTTTTCTAATTTTTTCTTAATGTTTAGGAACCAATGCAATAACTACATTTATCCATATAATTGTATTCTTAAAAATTATTTAAATCATTGTGACTGTGTAATTCTTTTTTACAAGCAAATTAATACTAGTTAAAATTTGTATCGCTGCATTTTATGTTTAATACTGGCTTCAATAGTAAAAATAACTTTAACGGCATTTATTGCCGGTAAGTAAAGAACAATTTTGTAAAAGTTCATTGATATAAATTGCATATGTATTGTATGGGTATTATAATAAAAGGGTTGAAAATTTAATTAAATTGAAATAGTGGAAATTATTTACTATAGTACATAAATTAAATACAAGTCTCAAAGCTTTACAGTTTTTTGAGATATTTCCTAGTAATTATCTAGTACTATGGTTGACAAATAGTTTGCTAGACAGCAAACAATTTCTAGTGATTTAGAAGTTGTAGAATTCCTCTAGTGATACTTCGAATGGACTATTCTAGCGTCTGATGAATCTCTAAGACTCTAATTTTTAATTTTTGAAATTTAGGGTCCTTGCAAGCCTTTTGAAAACTGGGATAGTAATGTCTTTTTTTTTTAATATTCAACCATTAATTTAATTTCACTATCTTAATCTTAATCCTATTTTCTTTTTTTTTAAACCATAAAATTATTAAAATGTACCTCCAGCTAATAATAGTGTATAAAGTGACAATATTTGGTTCTGTTGCATGATATTTCTGCAACAATGTTACCACAATTTAATTCCAAACATTCGCTTGACAATATGTTCACTACAAGAGTACAATATATAACAATGTCGAAAGTTTTTCAAACCAGTACCATAATTTATTTTGTTTGCACAGTAATTAGAAACTCAGTAATAAATAAATTTTACTTATCTTAATTTCATTACATTCTAATGTTAAGATAAATCTTATAAAATCTAAACAACATTTATTTTCATTATGATGATAAAGAATTATACATTTCATATCGCAATTAAATAAAATTCCTTTATTTCTTTTGCAAGTTTTTTCTACCTATTTTAGAGCTTTTTTCAATACAACTGTATTCCAAATTTTATCCATTCATTCGCAAAAGCGATAACAAAAAAAAATATATTTAAAGTAAAATTTAATTACGAAAAATATTATTTTACATAAAAATTTTGTTACACTAAGCGAAAAAGCAAATACCCTTAGATGTCTTACTACGAAAAAAGAAGAAATCTAAACCTTTAACATATAAAAGTCTTTTATTTGATGCAATCCACTTCTTTAATGTATTGTTGGAAAGCCAAGAACACTCGGAACAAATCGTAACTTTCTTTTGTAATTATATGATCAGCGGAGATGGTCTGCTTTAGTAGCTGAGCAAAAAATGATACCATATACAGAACAAAAAACATTATCACCCGAATGAATTTGATGAATGATAAATAATGGTTTTTGAAGAATAGAACGGAAGTTTATTGCTTCAGGTCGAAGCCCTTGTTTCCAGCAAGTTTCCGAATATAATGAAATAAAAGTAAAGCTGTAATGTAAGCAGTATCGATAGATATATTTCATTCTATTGAAGATGCATTTCATTCTATATAAAGCATTTAATTTCATTTTGAAGAAACTCAAAATACATGTTAATTTACTAGTTGACGATTAACAATATATACTCGTACTTAATTAGTAATATATCAACAATTTAATTAAAATAGTTCACTGAAATCATGGTTGAAGTATTTGCTGATTTTTTAAAGTATGCAGTGTAAATTAACTTTACTGAATTTTTTGGGATCTATTTGAAATATGATTATAAAATAATTTTCTCACAAGGGCCTGAATGGCCGAGTGGCTAGCGCTCTGCTGCTCGGTACCACAGGTTTTGGGTTAGAGTCCCGGCGGTGCTATGGATGTTTGTAGTGGTTCAGAATCTACTTTAAAACCGTAGGTCCCGGTCTAACATTATCGTAGAGCATTTCGGGGATATTGTTACTCCACGTCCGTAGCTTATCTTCGGGCTACACGCACCTCCTAGGTAGTGCTAAGTGAGTAACGTCTGTACAGCGCTTGCCTTAAGGCGTTCAAGACAATTGTCTAAGTGTTCGCCAGTTGCATTAGAACAAAGAATAATTTTCTCACATTAATCATGGATTATTATCATAAAATGCTTCTGGAGAAATTGATGTGAAATATGTAGGTCCTGAAATCGTTGATATCGGGGAAAAAGGATAAAATTAATTTTATATCTACTTCCCATACTTTTCTATTGTTATTTTTAATTTAATTTGATAACTCTAACAACAACAAAAAAAAAAAAAACGACATGCAAAAATAATGTTACTGAGAACTGGATAAAATGGATTCAAAAGTCTTGATTTTTTGTCATTATTACGACAGACTACTTATTAATAATTTTTGAAATTTATAATGATTAACTTTATGTTCATTAAAAATTTCATCTGTATTATTTTTAGTTTCCATTTTCCATTTTTATAATTTCTATCTGTATTTATATCAGTATCTGTGTTTCCCTTCAATCCTAGTTTAAGGCCAAATGAAATTTTCCTAATACGTTTTTTAATATCTTTATTTTTAATTTCTCTTGTATATTTGTGATGAATCATATAGTTTTCACTAATGTGTACTTTGAAAATTCAACTTTCATCCTCCATATTAGAATTTCTAAAAAGAATTTGAATTCCTGCAAATAATTTTGCATATTAATTAAACTATATTAATCATCAACTGTTAGTTTTCCCTACATAAAAAGTAAGTATATAAAAAAAATTAACCAATAAGAAATGTGGAAAGGGGTCAAAGACAAAAAGAAATAGATAATGGAAACGAAAAACTCGGCTCACGAAAACGATACCCATAATTTTATAGATAAAAACGAGAATAGAAACAGTTAACTTACTAATTAAAAACAAAGTAAATAATCTGCTGAGATCCCATAAAATTAAGAATTTAATGTAATAACGAAACGCATAACAGCAATCTTAAAAAAATGAAAAATATATAGGAAATTAAAAAGGATTTTCTTGAAAACTTTCATTTTATACTTTGAAATAAAATTGTCTTTGCTTTCACCAGACGATCTTTTAGAAAAATTTTACATTATTTAATTAATTCATTATTAGCACGTGAAAGAAATTTAAATAAATATATTGTATAAAAAAGCTCTTCAAAAAAATTTAACATATTATGTTTAAAAAAGCTCGATAAAAAAATTTTAATAAACCAATATGAATTACTTGTGAAAGAAATGTAAACAAGTAAACCAATCAGAAACGTTGAAAGTAGTCAAGGAAACTAAAAATTAATCAAGTACACGAAAAAGTGATCAATGAAACGAAAAGGCCCACTCCCGAAACAATATCCATATATTTATGGGTAAAAAGGGAAATAAAAAAACACATCCCAACATTCCTTGTCATGATATACCACAATTAATAAGCGATCCACGTGGCAACCCACTATACATTTGTTCTGTGTTAATATTATAGAAAGGTTTTTGATCTGTCTTGGTATGTAACCTAATAGCGATATTTACTGCATTAATATTTCACATCATTAATCATGAAGATCATTATTAGTATAAGTAACTGTGGTCATGTCATGCAAGATATAAATGAATTTATATAACCATACTTGTCTAAATTAGTCATAAATGTGTAATATCAATAATTTGCATAAGATGAATACAATTTGGCACTGAATGTGGAAAAAGCGATAAAAACGTCCTACATAATCATTTTAATAGTATCATTTTAATCAATGTTTGTTTTTTCAGTTAAAATAAAGGGTGATTATAAAAAAACTTTCTCGGTATATGAATTACATACTAGCTAGCTTACCGTTCACAGAAACTGAACAAAATTTTGGTTTAAGGTATTTTAAAGCATGCTCTCAAGAATCATATAAAAGACATTAAACTCTAAGTTACTATTACTGCGACCAAATTTCGAAAATTTGAAATGGCATCACCTCCTTTTTTTTATTGGAATGTGATCTGCATAGCAAAAACCCATAATGAGTGTTAGAACGGTATCTGCAGTACGAAAATCGCCGGTGCTAGACAGACTAAGAAGAACAGAAAAAACAACTGCGGCGCCCACCAGAGTAAGCTTTGATCCCAGCCTACTAAAACTCTCTCGAAGCCATAACAAGGTTTGCAGACGCAAGGTCAGCGTAAGACACCGTCATGAGTGACGTTGTCACACAAGGCGAAAAAAAAGGCATTGCGAAATACGCACTCTGAACAACATGATGGTGACAGGGAAATAACGAGGGGAAATTGTAAAGAATTATTAACTGAATGGACAAGATGCCGCAGAGGCATTTCGTGTCAACCGCAGAAACTATGGGCTACGCCGAGGCCCGTATTCTGCAACAGCTGTATACGTAAATTTGAAGAAACGGGTTGCACATGCGAACAATCTCGGTCTGGACGACCTTTCGTTCCTGTCGAGCAGAAATCTATGAGACTATAAGCAAAGTTCGTCTTGCAAGTGTACGCGGTGTTTCACGCGTTCTGCAGTTGCCAGATTCTGCGCTCTGTATGTCTCCTTATCGGTTCCAGAGTAAGATGTTTCAAGTGTGTTTGAGTGTGTCCAGATATTTCAAGCTGGGGATAACCAACTACATCTAGATTTCGCGAATGAATTCCTCATCCATTATGACGATGATAACAGCTGGCTTTTACGCATCGTGTGGATGTACGAGGCCCATTTCTAAATTGACTTTTAAAGTTAATTCGAAGAACATGCATGGGGCAGAGGATAATCCCATGGTGTAGTTGCGCATCCGTTAAACGAAGAAAAAGGGACTGTGTGGTGAAGCAAGCACCTTCAACCACGGCTCCTACTCGTTTGAAAATATTACTGTTGAAAACCTACAAACGTGTACGGTAATGAGTTCTCCTATCTAGAAATGTTGATTTATTATATAATTCCTGATCTGCAACAGCGAAATGCTTTATCTCACGTCGTATGGATGAAAGATGGCGCTAACCTACATGTGGGATCTTCTGTAAATTGTTACTTAAAACAACAGTTATCTCCCGCACTTTCACGTATCCATAGCCGCCAAGATGAAAAATCATGGAAAATATACTACACGAATAAAAATTAAAGTGTCATACTTTAATTAAATTTTTCTTACAGTGAAAATGTAATCATAAAATATTATTTTAAATGAAAATTTGTTTTTAGCTGTAGATTATCTGTGAAGAAACACTCAATGTTAAGCAAAAAGAAAACTTGAAGTTAAGTATTTAAATCCACAAAAAAAAATAATAATAAACGTTAGCATTTTTTTAATAATTACCATATAAAATTATTAGGAATTTCACTTTTAAAGAAATGAAGAAGAATATCTCTTATAAAAATAATTATCACTTTTAGAAATAGAGAAGTTTTCAAAAGAAAGTCCAAAAACATAATTTAGCTATTGATTTGGTTGAAATCAAAATAGAATACTTACGAATCAATACAAATAAATGAAGCAATGAATATTTATGTATAAGTTTCAATGATTCATTTGAAATATCATTTACATTCTCATTACTTACTCGAATTACATATTTAATGTTTTGAATTATTTATTCGAATTCGACTTCTTTACTCGGATTATTTAACAAAGTGATTGAGTTGTTATATATAATACTACTGAGTGTCTAATGACTTAAATCTGACATCACTGACTGTCCACAGAATTATGGCAACCCTTGAAATTTTTTTTTAATTCATTTATTTGTAAAGTATTTTTCAATTCCTACTATTAGTTCACGCTCTCCCTATATATGTCTTGTTCAAATTTTCAATCGTTAATAAAATACTTTTTATTCATCCACTCAAATTCAAATACATTTTTTTGAACTTGTAGCGGATGACACTTGATGTTAATACAGTTTTTTCAAATATTAATTCATTAATTAAATTTAATTAATTAATTTTAGTTTTTTTTAGATTTAAGTTGCATGTATCTAATAATAGATGGCGCCAGATGTAAGAGAAAATTTCAACTTTATTTGTAAAGGACTTTTCTGCAATATAGTGAAAAAAAAGTAGGAATTGACTTTAAAAAAAATTTTTATATTACTTGTTCATATATATTTTCTTTTTTTAGGCACCGTTGTATTCGAACAAATGTGCGAGTGATAACTATATCAGGGGCAAGATTTTGCTGTGGAGTCGTCTGGATTATTGGATTTATTTTAGCTTTAATTCCTATTTTCAAATGGTCAGAAGAGAAAGGATTTTATTCCAGTAATGGACTTTGTTTCCCTTTGCACATAGACGATGCGTATAATCTTGGATATCAATATTCGGCTTTCATCTTTTTTGGTATCAATTTCTCAGCTGTAAGTATCAATCAAAAATTATTTTTACACGCATTTCAATATTCAAACCAGACAATGGCCAGAATTCCATTTTTTTTATAGGAATTTATACTTTTCCATGAATTGAATGAATAATACATCTTCTACTGAATAGAGTTATATACGTAATGCATATTACTTTAGTTTGAGTGAAAAAGCCATTTTTTAAAATAACCACTAGCATTTGAAATTCAGAAAGAAAAATTTCCTAAAAAAGAAACATCAATTTTATGTCTCTTTTAGAAATATTCAAAATGCAACTAGGATATCGAAATATTTCTCAGACGTCATGTACGTTTAGAAAAATGCGAATTCATATTTTTTTAAGAATTTTGTTGTATTTTATACATGAAATAAGTAGTGAATATGAAGCGAATTTTGAACGATTACTTATGTTATGGCATAATGAATGGTTTTTATGCCATAAACAAAAATGCATTAAAGAATACATTAAAAAAATTAAACATTTTTGCTTAAAAACAAAAATGTAAAACCTGCAAAATTTAAAAGTATTCATATGTCTAATAAAATCTTAACTAAGTGCGTATAAAATTTAAGTATTTATTAACAACTTGCAAAAACATGTTTTGAAATAGATTTTTTAGACAGTATTCTACTAAATTAATATCATTTCAAAGCAATTTGCTATTTTGACAGTTGAGAAAAAGTACTTTTATGTTTAATAAAAAATAAATCAGTCAAAACGAGCATTGAAGGCATATAATGAAACCAGGTTCTTTCTTTAATTTAGAATACGTTATCGTAGAATCGTTTAATTGTTGAATGCTTAAATTTTCCACACCATTTTTTATAAAAAAAAAAAAAGCAAGTTGTTGAATAAATGTATACGTATTTATTAGATATTATTACGAATTTATTGATTTTTTTTAATTATGCAATTTTAAAGGAATGCGAATAAGGTTTGATAAATATTAGTTCACTTATCCATATATAAAAATAGCAAAGAATATGTAATGTTTTGGAAACATTATGAATTGAAATATCTAAATAACAATTAAATAGCTGAAATATCTAAATAAAAATTAAATAGCTGAAATATCTAAATAAAAATTAAATAGCTGATATATATATAAACAAGAATCAATAAAATTTTAGTGATGAAGAAAAAACTAATATGACAAATCAATAGTGCATCATCTAAAATAAATGATAACATTTTCTATAATATAACTGTTCCAATAGATAAAAATTCAGGTCAGAATAAAGATGGAAAAAACTGTTAATTTTCTTTAACAATATTAACCATTAACGCTAATATATACGAATAGTTAATTTTGCCTGTTAAATTTTACATCCTAAGTTTTTTAATATGTGGTTAAGCTATGTACATGAATGCTATCAAACAACAGCATTAATTTGAATTGTAACGTAGAATATATTTATCGGGAACCTACCAAGGGAAATGTTGCATTTTTGTGTTATATTTTCCATATCCAATAATTAAACTTTTTTTTTCATCAATAGAAAGTTGATTTTTCTAATTTAATATACTGGACTAAATTAATTAAATAAGCTCATTTTGATTTTGTTTCTTTTCTTAAAACTTTATTTAAAAGAGATATTATTTTTGAAAATAATATCGCTTTTTCGTTTTATGTTAGAAATTTTTAATCACAATGAATATGTTTACTAATTAAATAAAATAGAATATATATATTTAATTTTAAAAAGGTCATAGAAATTCTTTACAAGAAGATTAATAAAATAAATTTGGTTTTTAGTATATAAATTTTTTTCATACTTAAATAACAATAACTTTTTCTTAAATGCATTTCTGAAAAGATGGCGATCATGAATGTATGCATAAAAAATCCATCTATTGATCTATCTATAAAATATATTCTTGGTTAAAAATAACATTATTTTAAAAGAAATTTTTTTGTCCAATATTTCTTAATATATTTCAAACAAACAAGATTAATCATTGCTCGGTTTTTGTTAATGAATAATTTTGTTGAGGAAAAAATTTAATAAATTATATGAATTAAAATTAAGAAAAGAATTTGTATTATATAATATCATATCTTTAAGTGATTAGCGCAACTTAATTTGCAAAATATTCACTGAAATGTGTTTCTATAATATTATTTAAAAATACCTTTACTATTTAATAATTTCAGTTATTTTGTGTTCTTTTATTCTAACGAATATTATTTTTAATATTGTTTGGAATTTCTGTTGCAGGTCATGTTAATCATTTTCCTGTATGCCAGTATGTTCATAACCATTAAAAGAGATCGTGAGTCTGCGAGACCTGTCATACTGAAAAAACACGAGGACACTGTACTGGCATTTAGGTTCTTTTTCATTGTATTAACTGACTCACTTTGTTGGATTCCTATTGTCATTATTAAACTCTTGGCTCTTGCAGGAGTTACTATTTCACGTAAGTAACACAGCATTTATTATATGAGAACTACCATACTGTGAATTTAAACTATAGAATAAATCAAACCAAATCAGTACACGATTTTAAATAAAAAAATTAGCTAAAGCAATAAACGGTAGGAGTTTTCTATTAGTGCAGATTTTTATTTTGCTAATTCTTATATATTATTATCTAATCACGTGTTTGTATTATATAAATATCTCTTTCCCTCATTCAAAAGTCTTAAACATTAATTTTTTTCCCTACTGTTAATGAATTCCTACTTATTAAGGAATAAATATCAATTTCTAATCAAACTGGACACTTAATATTACTCTTTATATTATCCTTCATAATTTGTAATTCTATTGCAACAATAAATTGACCTGTCATAGAAATGGAAATAAATTTGGACAGGTAGAGGGATAAAAGATATTAAATCTGTGATACAATATTATTTTCAAAAACTTTTTAATAAAAATATGACAGTTGCAAGTCTGTTTAACTTTTGCTTATGCATATTTCATGTAGAAATTTTTATGCTTTAATAATATAACTAAACAATGATTATATAGAATCGTAGAATCATAAGTTAGCCAAATAAAAACTTTATTATCCAGTTAAATTTTGCAATACTTTATTTTTAAAAAAATGCAATGTTTCTTTTTTTAGAAATGTAAATATTCTGTAATTAATTAAAAACTCACCAATATTTTACTAATTTTTATTTTAATTTGCCAGAATTGTTATTCTAAATAATTAGAAGTTAATAAGGATAATACTAATAAAGCAAAATAAAGCAGGTGGTTAAAAATCTATATTCAATTGGCAGGTAATAAAATAAACAACCAATGCCATAAAAGAATTTAAAACTTATTTTTAACTATTAACTGAAATTTGATAATCTTTAAATATGAATTAATGCTAAAAAATCATTCTAAAAAAATCATCACTTATACATTTTTCTGAAATTTTCCTATCAATTATCTATTGACACATTTTTTGTCTATGGACTGCTTTAAAAATGTTTTTTCTCTCTCATACTAGATAATCTGTATGCATGTGTCGTTGTTTTCATCTTGCCGATTAATAGCGCTCTAAACCCTCTACTCTATACAATTGCTGCACCAACAGAACTAAGAAGGAAAATTGAAAAATGGTTACAAAGAGCGATAATATGGTTGCAAAGATTTGATTGCGTCATAAAATCCAGTAAGACTTTAATATTAATTATTTAATAACATTAAATGTTTTCTAATTATTATGTTTTAAATAGTAAAACATACTGTGTTTTACTATTTAATACATACTGTGCTCCATAATGTGTCTTATTGTTTAATGTGAATCTAAACCTATTTTTGAGAGATAGATGCGTTTCTAAAAATTATGTATAAAAAAGAACTACATGAAAACTTCCCAGCACGTTCTTAATTTGGATCTTGTTCAGCAAAATAATTGCCTAATTTTCTGCATTAGCAATAAACAATATAACTAATACTATTATATGGCTTATTGTCTATGATATCCCAGGATCATTTAAATATTTTTCATAAATAAATGTTGTTTTCTAATGCTGGGCAGTTTAATCTGAGGTCATTCGTCGCTAGAACAGCAAATATATAGCAAATTCAGCGTCAGCCAGGTTTCACTACGAGGAGCTTGCTACTCTCCACTCGCATTGTACTATTACAATTTTGAAGGAAACCCCCAAAAGCAGCATCATTGTGATCACATCTTCCTCTCCTCCTTTCAAAGATAAGTGGAAAGGCATTTCGCCTTATATATGTATCGTGTCCATACCCGTCATAGACACGAACCAAACACTCTTGACCACACTAGTGTAAACAATGGTATCGTATTATTTTTCATTTAACAGAAATTATCAGTAATATTTATTATTGCCATTTACTGCCTTATATACGGAAAATATAGAAATATTTTTAAAATAAGGTTTATTTACTATTTTATAATATTTTATGAAAGCTCTACTTTCAGGAAAATGCGCATTAAATAACTTTTTTTAAACTTATCAAGAAGAGAATATTTGCTTTATATTTTCACATATATAAGAACTTAATTCGCTATGCTGTCAAATTTTCATCCAGCAAATTAAAACTAAAAAAGAAATATTATTAACCAACGAACGTGATTTTTTACCATTAATGTTCATTAGTTATTTAAAATAATTGGAGATTATTATTTGTTCCTATATGGATAGCAATTAAACTCTAATTTGAGTGAAATTCTCATATAATTAATAAACATGTTTGAGTGAAATTCTCATATAATTAATAAACATGATCAATTATATATAATAAAATATATAATTTGTTTCTTCTTTTATAATGAGGAAGCAAATGCCAATATTTGATCCTCTTTCATAGATCATCTACTTTCTCAGATAATATGAATCAATTCTTGTTATTCAAATTTTTGAATTCAAGAACTAGTTTTAATTATAATATAGTTAAAAGCAATTAAAAAGCTTAAAAGTTTATATTTAAATGCATCAAGCCATAAGTGATACATAGCTTATATCATTCATGTGTCAATATTCATAAAGCTATTGGAAAAGATGTAGAAAACACCAAATTAATACTTCAAAATTTGGCAAGTATACTAATTTGCAATAATCATTTTTTACAGAAATGCATAACTTCTTTAAATCCCTATTATGTATTTTAAATAGAACAAGCCTTTTTCACAAAGCCCCGAAAGGTCAATTTTGCATTTTAAAATTATTTCGCTTCTTTGTTTGGGTTTATTCATAAGAAAATGTTCTAATGTTTGTACTTGTTATCTTCCTTTATATTAAATGATCCGTGAATTCTTCATTCTTAAATTTTTACACTCTTTCAATCCCCTTATGTATTTCAGTTTTATTAATTTCTATGACTGAATTAAGAAACTAACTCCTCGTGTTGCTGAGGTCATATCACTGCAGGAGGTGTATGTTGTCCTCGGGTCTCGATCTGTTTTCATCAACACGAAGAATTTAAGCAGCTTCGTTAATCATTAGTATCTTAAATAACTTATATCCTGTTTGCATAAGACTACGTTTTCATCTGATCTCTTTTAAAAGAAAGGCAAAAATTAATCTCTTTATTTAAAGAAAACTATGGAAATCAAAGAAATGTAAATAAGCAAAAACAATTTGTAATCATTTATTAACTATTATCATTTATTCAAAAAAAATAATAAAAGTTAACGCTGTTGCTATTGAATTTAGAGACGACAAAATATAAAAGATGAATGAAAATGTTAATCGTGATTAAAGTAATGCATCTACTTTTGTTTACTTATAGAAATTTAACTCGCAGCATAAAAATCTATTTCACGGCGATAAAATATAATCAATAAAAAAACTGTTTTCAATAATCTCATTCAAGAGCAGATATGAAATCTTTAACATTCATTGATGTTGAAGTTAATTTGAAACAGCTTGTGTTGTCATAATATTTTGTGAAGAAATAATTATATCATTTTTGTTTTTATCATAGAATGACACTGCAAAACACTCGTCCTGAATTCACTGTTTTATGTTTTTTTTTTAAATGCAGATTTATTTTTCTTTTTGCATTTTCGGTCATTTAATTTATACTTAGTAATTTTTAAGGAATTTTTAGAAATATTATTCTTTCCAAACGAGATGGGTTTTTTTTTTCTCTTCTTTACGAAAAAAGCGATTGTTATTATTTCATACAGAAATTCTTAATCTCTTAGAAAGTGATAGTTCTTTTAGTATTAAATTATTGCAGATGGAATTTCAGATTTCAGGATGAAGGAATTTTCACATCTGTAATAGTGTTGACCGTGAAGGTTAAATATCCCTGAATGTGAGCAAAAAATCATTAGAGTACTGACTGGTAAGCACAGCACGGATGTAGCCACATACGGAAACTTGTTCTTTATGAGTTCAAACTGACAACAGTGCATCAGAGATAGCCAGGAATGTCAACAAAGCATTTGGAAATGACACAGTACAGGAATAAACTGTACAAAGATGGTTCCAAAAATTCCGATCCGGCTATACTAATCTGGAAAATGAATTGCTTCACTAATCATCGAAAACAATAAACTGCGAACATTTGAGGAGTCTGACCCTTGCCAAACTGTAAGGGTCATGACAGAACAACTGAGAGTACAATATTCAGCAATTTCATTCCACTTGCATGTAATTGGTAAAGTAAAAAACCTGAATAAGTGAGTCCCTCTTGAACTCACTGAGCAAAACCTGAAAATGCGATTGCAAGTTTTCCCTTCTTTACTCTCTCGAAACAGCAGCTCTCCTGTTTTCACAGAGTAGTAACATGTGATGAAAAATATATCTTACTCAATTGTCATTGCTGTTATACACAACGGCTAGATGCCAATGAAACACGTGCTAGAAGCCGAGAACACGTGCCAAATACTCAAAACATGTGCCGAAACCAATCCTTTATCTGAAGAAGATAATTGTTGCTGGTATCTTCCATACCTCATTTCTGAAAAGCGGTGAAATTACTAACGTGCAGAGAAATACAGCATCAAAATTTACGAGTTATGTGGTCTAGATTGGTCAACATAAATGAAGTTTTCAAAGAAAAAATCAACATAAATGCTTCATATTGTGTGCAATTTTTGGACAGTTGTTTTGAAAATGTATAGTCTCGCTTTGTCATGTCCAGAACAATTGTCCAAAAACAACATACTTTGCATTATAAGACTATCTCACCCACCATATTTCCCAGACTTTTGGCCTACCGACTATCACTTTTTAAAGCATTTGGGACCTTTTTGGAAAGAAAAAGATTCACCAATTAAACAGTCACCAAAAACTCCGTTGAGGAGTTTCTTCGGTCCAGATAGCCGCCTTCTATGTAACTCATAATGACTATGTTCATAGTCACTATGACTATAGCATGAATTATCTGGTATCTGGATGGGAGAGATGTATTGCATCTAATGATGCATATTTTGATTAGTAAACGTCAATTTTCATAGAGTTATTGATGGTTGAAATTTATCTATGAAATCTGAGATTTCATCCCTACAGATATTTGTATTATAAAAATGAATTTCTAAATTATCGATCTTTCTAAAAATAATCTTATGAATTTTTTTCTAAAAATCAACTGGTTTTTATTCTGTTGAAATTGTTCGAATATGCTTCCTTTCAATCAAATTTTCGTATGAATCCTTAGCTTAATAATTCAGTTATCCATGATTCAGAATAACCTTTTAAGTGTAATCTAGTAATATATTTTTTCTTTTAACTTCCCATAGTAACATTGTGATAAAAACATTGCAAGTGAGATTTAAAAAGCAGTTACAAAAATATAAAAATATGGTGATTGAAAATTATCAGTAAATTTAATCTGCCCATGCAATAATAGATATCTTAACAACTCTAATGATCCAATGGAATATTTATAAGCGCTTCTAGACTTTCAGAGTGAAAACTATGGACTTTCAGTAAAATGTGCGTTGTAGTTTTAACATTGTTCCAATTGTCATTTATGAGTCAAAGAGAAGGGGAGGAGCGATAGCTG
This sequence comes from Caerostris darwini, assembly GCA_021605075.1. Classification (NCBI taxonomy): domain Eukaryota; kingdom Metazoa; phylum Arthropoda; class Arachnida; order Araneae; family Araneidae; genus Caerostris; species Caerostris darwini. The sequence continues at coordinate 51,417 of BPLQ01007838.1, forward strand.
GATTTTCATATTTTTCCTTTTTTCAGGTGTAACTACTTCTTCTTCATTAACCCGAACTGAAGACAGTCGATGTATACCTTCATCAGGAATTACCAGTGGCGAACTTGAACTCTGCATCACTGCAATTTAAGACGAATTCCTAGGAATGGCAGACATAATAATGCAACACTTTTTTCGTAATAACAGATAATGACTGTAAAATTGATGACATTAAGAATTCTACAAATGATGTGCTACAAGATGCACAAAAAATGAGTATAATTGTGCAATATGAAGCACAGCTACATTCAGTGTAACCTATCAATTCAATTTTAATGTGAAATTTTGAATAAAAGTTGTAAAAAGCAGCCATTATTAGCATAAAAATATATCCATTCATATCAATTGCTTTCGAAGATTCTGAGTATTAGTCAGTTATTCTAAATATCTCCTTACTTGGAATGTATGCAATACCCTTACCTAGTTTTAAGAATCTGATTTTACAATAAGGGAAACCATATTCTAAAGATGAATTTTGATATATATCACAACGAAAATTGTTATAAATTTCTTCCTGCACTATTTTCCTATTATCAAAAGACTCATTCAACTTATTAATGTTTACCTTTTCTTTATATGAAATCCTTTTATTTAAAACTGCTTATATTATCATTATATAATAGATTAATCCACCCCATGGGGCTGTTGCGCCAATGAAGAAGAAAAATAAAATTTATTTGCTCAGTTTACAATTGTTTTTAATATTTTGTCAACAAAAAAAAAAAAAAAAAAAAAAAAAAAAAAAAAAAATGTTCTGAGAGTTGTAAATTATTTTTATATGTTTTGCATTTGCAAACATTCCAGATAATTATGACATACCATTCTGCATAAAAATTATCTTCAACAATGTCATCCATACCTACTGAATCATTAGAACATAATTCACTTCCATCGAAAGCTTTTCAGTTGTTTTTAATTACAAATTTTCTCGCCATTCGTTAATATTTTAATTCATTGCTAAACAAAATTCTAAGTTAAATTTTAATATCTTTAGGATCATTCACATCTAAATAACGCTTGCCATTTATCATTAAAATGGAATCATTTCAAAAATTATCGTAAGTCTAGCATCTGCAACATTGACATAGCAGAAAAATAAAATGCCTGCATTACTGAACACAGCATTGAAAGCTTTGCATCTTAGATAAGGTAAGTACTGATACCGAACAAAGGGTAATTTCTGGTACCTCTGACATTTTCTGAAACAACTAATCGTGCAACTAATCAAACCCCTTTACATTTCCAGTAAAATTGAATAATAAAATTTATCGAGGGCTACAAAGCACATTAACACCATATATTTAATATAAAAATCATATTACATTTAACACGACTTTAATAATAATACCAATTGAGTAGGCGAACGAAGGAGTTACGAATTGAGCAGGAGAACGAAGGAGTTACGAAATGAGCAGGAAAACGAAAGAGTTACGAATTGAGCAGGAGAACGAAGGAGTTACGAATTGAGCAGGAGAAGGCGGATTACGCTATGACCCTCACATGAGGTATCCATTTTCCTGCCACATATCAAAATAGAAATAATCTGAATGTGCGATTCAAACTGCGTCTTTATGATATTATAATACACAGATTATAAATACATAGATGAAAAATAAACCAAATTTACAAGAAAAAATCATATGGTTCATTTAATGTTATATTTTATAATTGTCTACAGCAGGGTCTTTGTTGGGGATGGACACTGTAGGCCGGAATGTCCATGGCAGTCAGTTCAAATTTGTAATGGCGCTATATGGTGTGTATCACGCTCTCCATGTTGCACCCTAGAAAACATTGAATCTGCTACATCTAAGAGACTTTAGTGGCGATTGGCAAGTTTGAAGTACCAAATATTTATCAACAACTTCCAAAAGAAATCATGTTTACTTCAGAAAAGAAAAAACCCCGACTAGTGGCAACGCGAGTAGCTAGCGTGCAGGAGGTTTGAATCTGCAGGCGGTATTTGTTGTAGTCACTGCTTTCAGAAAAGAGAAGACTCGATAGTGATTGTGACAATATATGTAAAAGTACTTATCATCGATAGTCAGGATGCGTGGTGGGAGTTTTCCTGGGTTTCTTCCCCACGGCACGCAAATGCGGGGCAGTCATCACAAAAAATCCTCCAGGAAGTCCCTATCCCCCCTCAATGTCCCTGTCGGTGGGCAGTTTGTGGTGTACATGAAGCCCACCCTCACCCTTTTAACTGACAGAGTACAACATATACCAAGGTACGGGGTTAAGGTGTGGAAAAAAGAAACGAAGAAAAGATTCAGGTTTTATGAATGGCCAACATGAAATTTCGCAACGCAATCATTCAACAATCATTCTTGATTTGGTCTTCGATTCTATTATTAATGTCTTTTCCATATTTTCGATTGCAATTTCTGTTAAGCAATGAGGGGGGGGGTACTATTTCCAAAAAAGTGACGTACTTAGAAAATTTCAGTGGTACTTAATAACTACTCTGGATGCGTTGTATAAAGTTTTGTCTTGAGTTTTTGTTCTATATTTAGGGATCTATGGGTGAAATTTTTAGCTTTTTTTTTTAACAAGACTTTTTAATCGTTAGTAGCATTTAATCCTAACTGTACTCTGTTACACCAATTTCGTTGTTTTATATTAAATTTTCAAATCTTTTGGCTATTTTCCACCCACCCTGTACTTCATATCTGAATTGCATTACAAAAAATTGAAGTTTCACTGAAGGATTTAAAAAATAATTTTTATACTGGAATTAGAGGAAATTCTGAAGTGAAAATCATACTTCTTGCATTTACATAGAAAGTAATTCTGATAACTAGCCATTTAAAATATCTATGATTTAAAGCATGAAAACTTGCAAAATTTACTACATTGCCACTTTATGAAGTATACTTTATTATTTAGCCATCAGCTACTAATTAATGAATTTATTTTCTATAATGGGAATAACAGAACAATAACATTCTCGTGCATTATTAAATCTTTAAAAAAAAAGTTGGCTGTCAAATCCTATTTTGAATTCTTTTTTCAAAGATAAAGGCCTAACACCATCGGATATTTTGAAATGCAGGCGCGAGAAAACAACGTTTCGTTTTACAAAAGAAAGGGTGCCACTGCAACTCTGACCAATACATTTATGGTTCTTATCAATTTTAATTTTTCGTAGAAAAAGAATTGTGCGCTATAAGGCTTATTTCATGCACTACATACCAAATTTTCAAAAATTAGTCTAACCTTCCATCAAAATTACACAAATTTTGAAAGGAAGAGCTATATGGTCTGCTTAATACACTCATGTCCATAAATTAAGGATAATTCAGAATCACACAGAAATTGAACTCTAAAATAAAAATTTCACCTGTAGAATTATCACACACATCTTGAAGAAGAATATGCAAATTACAGGAAACCACCAGATGGTGCGGATAGTACGTCACAATGACGAGAGTGTAAGAGAGGGGCATATAAGGAATGGTGGCAAAGAAGTAAAATTGTTCACAATCGCTTTAAAAGCCTTTCAGTGCAATAACCGCATAGTTATGGCACAAAGGAAGCATTTGGAT